>CM062817.1:838645798-838872924 GCA_031772625.1 Pinus tabuliformis | reverse complement strand
TTTTCATACTGGACCCCATCAATATCATTGAAGCACACAATTAAATCAACCATTGTCATCATCAATCTTTTGAATCACCCAATACTGAATCACTGGAACCCTGTCATCAAACTGCAATCACCAGAACACAGAGCAAACACAACTCTGCAACAATGTTCAGATCTAATTGTATCATAAAAAATCATGCATCAGAGTGCATACGCTACTTGGAAGAGCCGAACCAGCGTGTATACGCAACTTCACCAAAGTGAACCAGCGTATATGTCAACAATTACTTACTTATAACTTCGCTGCACTTCCTGACTTCAGACATACCCAGATCATTACATATACAAGGATAATACGTGTGTTAGCAAACAGATCTAGTCCATCAGATCACATAAAGATAAGTCATTATGATCCAGATCCATTATTAGATCTCATCCATCGACACTGAAGGTAAACACAATCAATCAATCTGAATATGCAGAATACTTATGCCAGAACCACCTGTAACTTCAAACATCATAGTTCATATGGTATACACTACTTAGATGTATCTAACTTGCGTATGTACGTGCTTTTATCATAGTCAACCAGCGTATACATCTGTAAATATTCATTCATGAGTTGCAGCTATTTCAAACTTAAGTTATACCTAGATCAGAACATTACATGCGTCAGTATACAGATCTATAATAAGCATAATCAAACCATATAGAGATGATTCATTTCAAACCATTTGATCCCGAGCTATCCTTAGATCTTGTTTTCCATCAGCTGGTGAGATTCCTCCTTAGCTCAGATCAAGCAAAGCATCATTAACCCATAACCTGCATACTGGATCTCATACTTCATCAGATATTCAAGACTTTCTCCGTCCTTTTGCCTAATGATCTTCTCCTCCTTTTATAGTCTTAGGCCTTACTCAATACCATGGTCCAAAACCATAGAGAATCAATACCATGGACCCAATACTTGGGTTCAACACATTGGATGAGATACCATGGTCCAAAACCATAGGTCCAAATACCAAGGACTAAGTACCATGGACCAAAACCCAATGTACGTGCCTTCCCTTGCATGAAAGTGCGTGTATACGTATACGCACCTTTTGGTCGGCTAACCCGCGTGTATACGCGGCTTTATCAAGGGGAACCTGCGTATATCTCTTTTTCTTCATTCTGTGAGCCTTAACTGTGATCTATCATCTTAGTAAGTTGCCATCAAGGACAACACCTGTATCATAATGCCAACAATCTCCCCCTTTGGACTTGATGGCAAAGCTAACTTGCCATACTAAGAACTGTCATTTTAATGAGTTGCCATTGTACATTACATCTGAACTTGATTCCTTTGAGCTGCCCTGCATCCCATGTATTCTGTCACATCTGATATCTCTTCTGTAGATTCATCTAGTTATATATAAGTGAGTTGTTTTGCTACAAGAGGGTTGCCATCAAGTACAACACATGCATCATAATGCCAACAATAGAAACATGAGAGGTCGTGTCAGGATGAATTGTACCTACCCCCATTAACGAAAAAAAACAACATATCAACGATAAAAACACACTCTATTGAGAACGAGAACCCTGGGAGAGACTTGCAATCTACAATTTGATGATATGAACAATGAAATGGGATGGAGCCCAACCATAGTCCCATACATGCACTTGTAGAGAGAATTTGGTGGAGCAACCACCAAGAACTATAAATGCCTCATGACTACCATCATTTGAATTAATTGCGATTAAACTTATCGAATAGGTGGAGGGTGGGATGACTACACCTCCCCCTTGTTTGAATGGGATGATGGTTGCTACTTTGCTCCCTCCACTCAATTTCTTGATTTATCACCCCAGATAAGATATATAAATGTTATTATATGCACATATAAATTATAATATTTAAAAAATAAATGTACCTCTTATCCACGATGGAGAGAAATTTTATAATTATAAATTTGATACTGAGAAAATATTCATACCTTTTCAAATAAGGTGAATAGTTGCGATGCAACATAGTCTCTGCTTCCTCTATCGCTAATTAATTGATCAAGGGAGTGTTTGTTGTGCATTTCTTTCATTTTTGGATAGCTTTCTCCACACAACTAGTCATTTTCTCGTATATACGTTATTAAATCCTTATTCAAGAGTGTTTTTCACACTTGCATTTTCTCATTATTATCGCTCATGCACATTTTTTTAATCACAATTAGTAACCGTTTTGTCTTTTTTTCATAATTATTATCTGTTTTAACTAAAATAAATTAAAATGAAACTATTTATTGCTAAAGGATAACAGTGTGGAGCATATGCACTTGTCTGCACAATGAGCCTTACAAAACAAGTTCATCAGCTAAGAAACTGGAAAATGCGAACTAGAAATCGACAAAGGTGAATCGTTAATGTGAGATTCACATTTCATTTTTATTATTCCGCATTTGCTATATGTCGAGCCTTACAAAACAAGTTCATTAACTAAGAAACTTGATTTGAAATTAAAAATTGAAGGTTTCTTGAAAAAGTTTGCAAGCTATTTTATGTCTTGTGGGCAATGGATCGAAATTACAAAAGCACATAAACTTAGTAATTTTAGTTAAGTTTTGCAGATTTAACTAGAGAAAAATAGACAACATACAACATCACAAAACAACAATTTGATGACAGAGTTCACCCCTCTTGGGCTACATCTCTAGGTCCATCTTCCAATATTGTCCCTTTAAATTATATGCTCAAAATGTCAATTACATCAACATACAATGCTCAAATCACAAAAATAATGTTGCCATTATGTTGAGAACACCCAAAAACACTTGTAGGTTCTTCTTCAGCTCAAAATTGTTGAAAAATGGCCAAGTTAGGCCTCTATGTTCATTTCTTTACTATTTGTCATGCAAAATGACCAAAACTAGCAACGAATTTTCCTTTGGTGGAACAATCAGGCGACAATTTGGCGTGGGAACGATGAAAATTCCATTGCAAACGGTGCATTTTTTAGAACCGTTAACTTGACACTTGTGACCAATTTTTTTCGCCCCTTTTAACTGTCATGTGGCGCTCAACGTCGCCAGGGGCGAGAGCCAAAGGCCACGCGCCCATCAACTACGCGCTCGTAGTCATATGACGGCCATGTGGCTATGGGCTAGACGTAATGCGCCAACCCTCCTCTGTAGCCCGTGCCGGTGGTTGTACACAATAAATGGAATCGGGGGTTGGGCTAACTGCCTGCCCCCTCCTCTTTCACCACAGTGACAACGATAACCATATAACCAAGGGTTGGTGCCAGTTGGGCAAGCCCCCCTCCCCTAAATACGCCAATGGTTTGTGTGTAAATATAATAGGCCCATGTAGTTTAACAAGCGACTTCGATGGTTTAACGATTCGGCATCTGATTGGTTAATGCGAGGTCGTGGGTTCAATTCTAGTGGGGTTGATCGGTAACCATAACAAAATTTTGGCCCAACTTTGAGGGCCACGTGGTGCCTCCCAATTGGTCCAATCAATCTTCACCAACCTAGCCTGTATGATCCTACCATGTGTCAGCACGGGATTGGCCCATATGATCACCATAGTCAGCTTGCTGATGTTAGCGCCACGTCACTATACGACCTGCTCAATGAACCCCACAAGTTGACTTTTTAGTTGTTTGCTATAAACTCCAGAATACGATAACTTTCACATACGATGTCAGATTGAGGTGGTTCAAGTGTCGTTGGAATCATAATGACGAGATCTACGTTGTGCAACTAGTTTCAGAATATTTTGAGCACTTTTATTTTTAAGCATATTTTTGATCCCCTAGATCATCCTCCCCATTAGAAGCTTTTGGACCACCAAAAATCCGTTTTTACTCAACAAGTAAGTGAGGGTAAAACTCCCTCACTTTCCCGATCGCAATTTACCATGCTTTACTTGGATTGGTACCTCTGAGCCCCACTCAAAGATACTCCACATTGCCTCTGCGTGAAGTCTTGATTCGCCTATCAAGAATTGAGGCTTTTTGCAACTCATCTAAATATTCAGGAGAAAAATATTCAATATATGGAATATGAACATTTTATTCATGATAATCAATCATTGGAGGCTCATACAATATCAAGTTTTCCACATTCACAATAGAATAAATTTGCATGTAAGGTGGTAAATCTAATCGGAAAGCATTGTTACCAAATTTCTCCAATATTTTGAAAGGACCATATCTGATTGGCTTGAGCTTTTTACCTTCACCTTGAAGTCTTTCCTTACTGATATATAACCAAACTTGATCTCCAACTTGGAAATAATGATCAAATCGATGCTTGTCATGCCTTGCTTTGTACTTTGCGTTGTTTTTCTCAAGCTGCTTTTGTATTTTTTGATGCACTAGCTGAATTTGTTCAATGAAATGCTTGGCTTTGTCCACATCATTATTTCCATTTACTGCAATATCTTTACCAAAGATGAAATCCAAAGGATACTTTGGTAAATAACCCAAACAAGCTTCAAATGGAGATACTTGCCTAGATGAGTGTTTGGCAAGATTGTAGGCATGCTAGATGTAATGCAAATGCTCATCCCAAAGTTTAGGATGCTTACCATAATATTCTAGAAAGAGATGCATTGTTGTTCTGTTTACCCCTTCTGTCTAGTCATTGGTTTGTGGATGAAATGCAGTGCTCTTCTTCAACTTGGTGTCCATGAGTTCCCACAAACTTGACCAAAACTTCCCAACAAAACGAGAATATTGATTACAAATAATAGAAGTGGGAAACCCAAAGTGAATCCATACATTTTTGAAGAACATCTTTACAGTCTGTTCAACTGTAGCTTGTTTCGTACATGGCATCAACACACACATATTGCTGAAACGATCCACAACAACATATAGATAATCATGACCTTTCTTAGACATTGGTAGACCCCCTACAAAATCCATAGAAATACTTTCCCAAGGATGAGAAGGAATAAGAAGTGGAGTGTACAAACCCAATTCCCTATTGTTAGGCTTGTTAGTAGCACACATGGAACATTGTTTTACATAACTTGAAACAATTGCATTCATGCGAGGCCAATAACAATACCTCTGAATTTGTGCAATTGTTTTGCCTACACCAAAGCGATCAACAACAAGAGAAGTGTGGGTTTCCATTATGACATTGACTCTTTCACCCTATGGAACACATAACTTGCCAAGATGATATAACAACTTGTTATGAACACAATAATCCAACTCTTCAACATGACTATCTTGACTCAAAGTTGCATAAACATCTTTAAAACGTCATCTTGAGCAAATTGTTCAATATAACTTTCATGTATGATTGAGTTATGCTTAAGAATGATAGATGCATCGACAATAGGCCTTGATAACATATCAACAAATTTGTTGTATATACCATGCTTGTACCTTATTACCAAATGAATTTGTTGTAGGAATCCCATCCACCTGAAATGTCTACCTTGTTCTAGCTTGGTTTGTGATTTTAAATATTGCAAAGGTTGATGGTAAGTACAAATAATTGTTTCTTTACCCATTAAATGATTGCTTTCATTTCTTCACGCTTTGTACCAAAGAATACAAATCTTTATCATAAGTTGGATATTTAATATTTTTACATTGGTAAAGGTTTTAGAATGATAACAGATAGGCTTATTACCATGTTGCATCAAAACTACTCCCATAGCATAATTGCTTGAATCGATTTGAATCTCAAAGCGCTGCTTAAGATATGGAAGTGATAAATTGGTGCTGTGCTAATTTTCTCTTTCAATGTGTCGAAGGATTTTTGTTGCTTGCCTCCCCATTGAAAGACTTGTTTCACACTTGTCAAAGCATGTAATGGTGCTACAATGAGTGAGAAGTTAGCTATAAATTTTCTCCAATATTGGGCTGCTCCCAAAAAGCTCCTAACTTCTGTTACATTGTTGGGTTTAGGCCAATTCACAATAACTTCAAATTTTGAGGGATCAATCTTCAATTCACCCCTCCTACAATATGACCCAAATAAACCAAAGAGGTTTTTCCAAATTCACACTTAGATATCTTCAAATACAACTTCTCTTTTTTCAAGACATCTAAAACTTGTTTCACATGCTTGAAATGCTCTTCAATATTCTTACCGAAAATCAGAATGTCATCTAAGTAGACTAAGACAAAATCATGAAGAAATGGTCTCAATACATCATTCATAAATCTCATGAATGTTGTAGGTTCATTGCGAAGCCCAAACGACATAACTAACCATTCAAACAAACCTTGTTTTGTCTTGAAAGCAGTTTTTCCAAATATCATCTTCAACAATCCTTATCTGATGATAACCGCATCTCAAATCTACCTTAGTGAATTAAACAACATCCTTAACTGATCTAACAAATCATCAATGCGAGGAAGAGGATAACGAATCTTTATCATGATCTTGTTCAATGCTCCAAAATCCACACACATGAGCCACATGTCATCCTTCTTTGGAACCAAGACAATAGGAGACCCACAAGGAGATGTTCTAGGCCTGATGACCCCTTGTCAAGCAACTCTTGAATTTGCTTCTTGATTTCTACATTCTCCAAAACTAACATTTTGTACATGCCAATATTTGGAAGAGGTGCATCCTGTTGCAAGTGAATCTCATGTTGGATTCCTCTTTTAGGAGGCAACCCTTCAGGTTCCTGAAACATCTTGTCATAAGTGTTAACAACTTCAACCAAATCATGCTTGAGTTTAGAATCACATCCTGTGAAAGCTTCAGATTCAACAATATCTTTAGCTTTAATCATCAACAACACAAAATTCTTACTAACATTTACAAGCCTTTTCATCTAACTAGCACTTACAAGAGATAAGTTCATCTTCTTGCAATGTGCTCTAACAATATACTCAACTCCATCTTTAAAAAGATTATATTTGTTCTCGTGACGATAGAATATGGCTTTCCGATCATACAAGCACGGACTCCCTAAAAAAATTCCACATATGTCAAATGGTACAACATCCAGCTCTACCTCATTTATAAAGTTTGCAATGATGGCAAATTTGAGTTTATATTTTCTTGTCACTTGCAATTTGGCATCTTCGCATACCCAACCCAAAGGGTAAGGCTTAATATGAGGTGTAGTTTCTAGATTTAATTTCTTGACAATTGCTTCAGAAATAAGATTGACTTGGGATCCACTATCAAACAATGTATCAACTTTTGTATGTTTTGTAATGATCCTGATATGGAAAATCTCACTTTTTTCTTTATCATTTTGAGAATCAATAACCTTACTAGAAGAACTAGTACTTGCATTATAAGCTTTACCTTTTATTCCCATGGTTGTGATTTTGGTTTCATCACCTGAATAAAATCCTAGATCTTGTTGAGTTGTTGCAACATTCTTTTGTTTCCCCGTGTTATTGAACTTTTTTGGTCTCATTTATGAATGTAATTTCACACAATGGTCTTCATCGTGGCCTTATTTTGAGAAATGTTTACAAATAAGTTTCTCTCCCTCTTTCTTGACTGTAGCATTCTTTTTTCCTTTGCCTTTAAACTTCCCCTTTCCTTTGTCTCTAGATTTGGATGGTTTCTTGCTAGTCTCTTGAGGAACATTCTTGCCTCTTGATTCTAAATGAGTTGCCTAAAAACATACTTCATCTAGATTGGTGGGATTAAACATAAGTATAGTATGTCTCAAATAACTATGTAATCCACCTATGTATTTAAGGAGAGTGTCTTGTGAAGAAAAATCAACACCCAAGATTAAAGCTCTTCTTCTAAATTCTTGTGTGTAACTTTGAACACTCTGACCTTTAGCTTGTCTAAAAATTTTCCAATCCATAATTGCTTTTTGCATAAAATTTAATGGATAAAATTGCCTTCTTAATGCAGCTGTAAAATCACTCCAAGAAGAGATAATTTTACCACTTTTCTTCAAATCTTCTTGAGTTTTGGCCTCCCACCAGATGAGGGTTGCACTTTCCAAACAAAGAGAAGCAAGTTGGATCTTTGTAACATCATCCTTAATCTTTTGAATCTTGCAATAGACTTCAATTTGATGAACCCAATTATCCAACTTTTCAACATTTACTTCCCCATTGTACATAGGCAATTCAAACTTGACATCAAGCTTAAGCAAATGAGACTTAGCATGTCCTTTTGGAGATCTAGGAGGAGTATGTCTAGGTTTTGAAAGAGGTGAAGGAGAAGGTGAGGATGGAGGTGAATATGGAGGCAAGGAGGAGGTGTAGGTGGAGGCTTGCTCCCATCACCACCATGAACTTTTTGTTGATTATAACTTTCTCCTTGCAACGTTGTTGTCCTTTCATTGTAAAACATTTTCACCATCTTAGACATATCATAGAAAGCCTTTCTAAAAGCTCTGTCATCCACAGGCATTAGCTCTTGTCCTTCTTCATGTGCCATGACTGGTGGAGTTTTTGGAGTTTGTGACCTCCTTGAACCAATTTGAGGGTTTGGTTCTTCAAGTACTCCTCCTATCTTCAATTTAAACCTTGTATCCATTCAAGAAATACTTGCAAAAACTGTCAAACCTTCAAAACAACCATGCTTTGATACCAAACCGATCTGAAATTAAGAATTGAATGTTTCTTGAAAAAGTTTGCAAGCTAGTTTATGTATTGTGGGCAATGGATCGAAATTGCAAAAACACATGAACATGGTAATTTTTTGCATATTTAACCACAAAAATAGACAACATGCAACATCACAAAACAACAATTTGATGACAGAGTTCACTCCTCCTAGGCTACGTCTTCGGGTCCACCTTCCAATGTTATCCCTTCAAATTATATGCTCAAAATATCAATTACATCAACATGCAATGCTCAAATCACAAAAATAATGTGGTCATTGTGTCTAGAACACCCCAAAACCCCTGTGTAGGCTCTTATTAGGCTCAAAAAAGCTGAAAAATGGCCAAGTTAGGACTCCTTGTTCATTTCTCTGCTAACTGTCCTACAAAATGACCAAATTTGACAACGAATCTACATTTGGCGGAAGTGTCAGGTGATAATCTGGCATGGGAATGGCAAAAATTTCTTCGTAAAGAGTGCATTTTGTCTAATCGTTAGCTTGACACTTGCATCCTATTTTTCCACCCCTTTTAACAGTCATGTGGTGCTCAACGTGTCTAGGGGCACGAGCCAGGGGCCATGCACTCTTTGGCTCTGTGCTCTTGGTCATATGTCAAGCCATGTGGCCACTGGCTAGGTGCCACATGCCAATCCTCCTCTCCAAACCCCACTGGTGGTTTTATGCAATAAATGGGACTTGGGGCTGGGCTAACTAGCCACCCCCTCCGCTTCAGCCACGACCACAATGATAACCATATAAATCGGGGTTGAGGTCGGTCAACAAACCCTTCGGTACGCCCCCCCCCCCCCCCCCAAATACGCTAATGGTTTGTCAATAAATATAATCAGCCCATACAGTTTAATAAGCGGCTTCGACAGTGTAATGGTTCAACGGTTGGTTGTCAATGTGAGGTCATGGGTTCGATTCTTGCGAAGTCAGCTAGTTACCATAAAAAAAAATTGGCCAACATTGAGGCTCACATGGCGCTTCCTAATTGGTCCAATTAATCTTCACAACTAATCAAACTTTGACAACTTGACCTGTATGATCCTGCCACGTGTCAACATGGGATTGGCCTGTCTAACCACTGTACTTGCACGGTCATCTTGTTGACATAAGCGCCATGTCACTGTACGACTTGCCTAGCCAAACTTGCAAGTTGACTTTTTAGTCTTTTTCCATAAACTTCAAAACACTATAACTTTCACATATGGTGTTAGATTGAGGTGATTCAAGCATCGTTGGAATCATAACGATGATATCTATGATTTGACACTAGTTTCAAAACAATTTGAGCATATTTTTGATCCCCTGGATCGAAACTAGCAGATGTGAATCGAAAATCGACAAAGGTGAATCGTTGACGTGGGATTCACATTTCATTTTTATTATTCCACACTTGCTGTATGTTGTTATTACAATTTCCACAGATGCATAACAAAAACGACCTTGTAACATCTTATTTCGGGTCCGCAAAGCTTTGCTCGTACAACTAGTCATTTTGTCGTTTAATCTCTCAAGCATCCATTGTATGCACTTCCACATTCAAACAACTGAATTAAAACCAATATTAACACATAGTACAATTAAAAGTTTGCTTTGCAGTTTCCTCATTATGCACAAATTCTAGGCATGCATTTGTTTTGTGCACAATCTTCGCAAACAAACAACCATCTCCACACAACTCCTTCCCTAGATAATAATTAAAAAGTTCATTGTGCGGAAAAAGCTTTCAAGATGTAATTGTATGGTTGTCCTTTCCTCTAACGCTATTTAATTGATTCTCTTTGCATAAAGCTTTTCAACCTACGTTCACATTAAAGACTTTTACTATCAATAGTTTAGTATTACAAATGAATACTTTATGCTTATAATATTGATAATATTTCAATCGTAAATAATTAGGCATATGTGCGAAATTCATGAGTTGTAGTGTGTAGAGGAAGCTTTCAATGTGTTTCTAGATATCTTTCTCGTTTATACGTTATTAAATCCTTATTCAAGAGTGTTTTTCGCACTTGCATTTTCTCGTTATTGCCGCCTCCACACAACTTCTTTCTCACAATTAGTAACAGTGTTGTCTTTTGTTTATAATTATTATCTATTTTAGCTAAAATGAAACTATTTATTAGTAAAGGATAATAGTGCGGAGCATATGCACTTGTTCGCACAATGAGCCTTACAAAACAAGTTCATCAACTAAGAAAATGACAAATGTGAATCAGAAACCGAAAAAGGTGAATCATTAATGTGGGATTCACATTTCATTTTTATTATTCTACATTTGTTATATTTTGTTATTACCATTTATGCAGACGCATAACCAAAATGACCATGCAATATCTTATTTCAAGTCCAGAAATCTTTGTTCACACAACTAGTCATTTTGTCGTTTAAGCTCTCAAGCTTCCATTATATGCACTTTTGCATTCAACTAGATGAATTAAAACCAATATCAAAATGCATTACAATTAAAAGGCTCATCTACATTTTCCTCATCTCGCACAAATTCCGCACATGTGTTTGTTCTTCGCATAAGCTACACACACAAATAACCATCCTCGCACAACTCCTTCCCTAGATAATAATTAAAAAGTCCATTGTGCGGAAGAAGCTTTCAAGCTTTCATTGTATGATTGTCCTGGTCTTTGTTGCTATTTAATTGATTATGTTTGCATAAATCTTTTCAACCTACGTTCGCATTAAACACTTTTATCGCCAAATGAATACTTTATGCTTATATTATTGATAATATTTTAATTACAAATAATTAGACATATGTGTGGAAGTGCAGATGAGTTGTACTGTGCAGAGGGTTTTTTCAATGTGTGGATCGCCTCATTTATCACAAAATACTTTTAATTGTTAATATTTTATTTAATATTAAATAAGGCATATTTGCTCAATAACATTGTTTATGCTTAGATTATTATTTAATTGATTATATCTGATAAGGCAAATCAAGGTTGCATGGCCTAGGAAAATCAGAACATTGGAACAATACCCTATGTACCACTCCACACAATGGAAACTAACAATATTAATCATTCTGCAAAGATACATAGCTCTAAAATCAAAATCCCTACGCAACTGCTCTCCGCACAAACTTTGTAATCCGCATAGTAAAAGCTTTGCACAACGAAACATGATAATATTCCGTGTTCTCTTGCACATACCCCCATCCTCCGTAAAAATTCATATAATATACGATCTAGAAATTTGTAAAAGTATCTCTGCACAATGACTTATGTAGCCTATCCCCCCCCCCACCCCAATCTTATTAATAATATTTTAATTTGTGTGGAAGTGCGAAGAAATTTCATTGTGCGGAGGAAGCTTTCAATGTACGATAAATAATGCGTATTTGTTTGTCTCTACAACTAATTAAGTGGGGTCCGCATTTCGCCCACATTTCTGTCTCAGCGCATGGGTAGACTATACCAGAGCAAGTAGTTATTTTAGTAAATTATTGACGTATACAAAGTTATTGCTGATATTTTAATTGTAGATATTTCAAACATCTTTTTGTTCAGGCTCTTGTGCGGGTGAATATATGCACTTTGTACTAACTGCTAATATTATTGCTCATATTTTAGTTATAACTACTGTTATTTAAGTGATTATGTACAAAACCACATTAATATTGAATGTGGGTGTGGTTGTGAGTGCATATTTTGCCCACATTTATGTGTCAGACCATCCCTGTTCCGTTATGCTTGCTCTGCACAGTTATGTTTGCAAAGCTTTGTTCGCACATGCCATATCTTTATGCTTATGTTCGTATCTCCGAATATGTTTCAAATAAGGCATTTGTGCGGAAGTGCGTAAGAAGTCCATTGTGTGGAGGAAGCTTTCAATGTGCGTATCACCGCACTTCGCATTAAAGGTTTCTATTGCTAATATTTTAGTATTACACAATGCATATTTGTCGTTTGCAATAAGGCCGAGGTAACTCTTGGACTTACACGATATTGTTGCTAATATTTTAGTGATAAATAGTGCATATCCCCTTGTCTCTGCAGCTAATTAAGTGGGGTATACATTTCGTTTACATTTATGTCTTAGCCCATGCTTATTTCACACTAGTTGCTTTGCCCAACGACGTCTACACAACTTCCTATGAACACGCTATATATGTATACATATGGGAAGTTATTGCTAATACTTTTAAGTGTAAATAATGCTTATTTTTGAATATTTCGAATATTTGTTTGCTTGGTCTCTTGTGAAAGTGATCTTTGTGCGGATTTCCACATTTCAAACTAACTTTTAATATTTTAGATGATTTTTAGATAAAAATAATGCATATCAACACTCAATTCAATAAAACAAAGGCCATTCAGTAATTTTGGAACATAAAAGACACCTTTGTATAACTTTGACTGCACAAAATTTGCACCAAATGCTTTTATTGCTAGTATATTGCTAATACTTTACTTATGATAATGCATATCAGTATTCAATTGAGTATAAGTTATATGGAACACAGACAAATTTATGTACAAAACTGCATTTCATTGAACAAAAGCTTTGTTTGTACGGGGCAAGTTCAATGTGTGTAGAAAGTTTTTTTGTGCACAACTCAACACTTCACACTAAAAGATTTTATTGCTAATATTATTGGTAATATTTTAGATTGACAAATTCAATTTTCGCATCATTGGACAGATTCACAATTCACACTTAAACAATTTAATCAAATCTTAACTCAGATGAATTACAGTTAACAATAATGTTAATTTTTATTTTAATCAATATTTCATTATGAGATATATAACAGAATTTCAAAGCATATGGTCGAATACAAATAAAAATCGTTATCATAAAATCAATATAGGCAAGTGATTATGAATGCAAAATAGTTCGTGTAGTTCAATTTGTAAATAGCAACTAGTTCACAACATGTTTAGATTCAATACATAGGCATTGAAAACAAATTTGCTCAGCAAGATCAAAACTAATTTAATTTAATTTATATCTATAATTTTTGGATTTATAGTTTTTTAAGTACGATATTCCGTGTGTAAATCTTTGACTGTGTGGAAGCAAGTTGTTGTGCTCACTGAAACTTTTCGTTGTAGTATTATGTTATTAAGAGATATATGTCTAGAATTCCAAACCATTGCCAAATGTTCAATTTTGTTTAAAGGAACAACACAACACTAAATGTAACAAAAAAGCTAAAAGAATATTTTTGGAAATCTATAGAAAACACTATGTCAGAATAAAATGTCAATGAACGTGGCCATAACTCATATTTATATGAGAGCATATTCAAAACATGGTATTCAAAGACAAAATTGCTAAATAGAATCATAATTGTCCAAACAAAACTGTGAAGTAAATGGATTTGTTGTAGCGGAAATTGGTTCTCCACTTCCTTAGACGATATCTGCAACTAGAAAACAACAATTTGTAAGATGTATTACAATTCATGACTCGTTGAAGAAACACATTGACTGTTCTTTTAATGTAGTCCTCGTTGGGGGCAGTTGTGACTTCCATTTTCACTTTTTTGGTGAAAATATATTTTTCAATTTCTCTAGTTTCTTCCTACACGTCGAAAATCGACCTAACATTCTACTTATTGACCTTGGAAAAAGTAATTAGCCATGTGTCAATATGTTTTGCAGTAAGATCAATGATGTTATCAAACTCTACTGCCATTTTCTGTTTTTTCTCATGCAATTGATTTTGCAACATATCACTTGAAATTAACTCAAAATCTCGCAGCACGCGTGGGTAGTCTAGGCCTTTTATAATATCCATTGCCTTGAAATAAACTTAATCTCTCCTTTTGGATAACTCACTACAATCATACTTGATATTCTCAAGTGTAGTGACTATTTTTTCCCATCCAACTTCCAATTGCTTCACTCGTTAAGCATTTGTTAATTGTTCATTTTGCTTCTCGAAATTAGAGAGTATTGTTAGCCTACACTTAAAAGTATTTAATTCATTGTAAACGAATTCCTTGTCTTCTATAATATTACTATTAACCAAGTCCGTAAATTTCGTCATTTGCTCTTGCAAATGTGTTAAATTGAAAACACCTACCAAACAACTTCAATAATTTCTAATCTTTCACATATGTTCTCAAGGATATATGTCTTCACTGCATTAAGCAGATTCATAGCCTTGTTGAATGTTTGCAGTGTTGCAACAACAAAACTTGATAATGAAGGTGATTGTACTACGAGTGGAGTCATTAACAAAGGAGTTGGATTTGCAATGTCTTGTAGTTCTTTTAATTTCCTTTTCAACATATGATTTTTTGCAAGCACATTGGTAACATTTTGAGTAATTGCATCATTAGTAGATTGTTGCAATACCATGAGCCCCATCGTATCAACTCTAGATAGATCAATATCCATGTGTTCTTGATCAATAATATTTTCATTTTCGAGCTTTACCTTTTCATCTCTCAATTTTTTGTTGGTCTTGTCATACTTTGCATTTCGCAATGTGACAAGAAATTCATCAAAAATAGTGTCCTCTTCTGCAATTTGCACCATTATTTTCTAATTTTCTGCTTAGGTTGTTCACTGCTATCACTTTCTACATCTATATCCTGTTGAATGCTTTCTCTATTGACAACACTTTTGGACTTGGGTGTTTGAACTATATGTGTTTGTTCTAGAAATAATTTGCAAAAAATATCTTGCTCATCTCGACGACTTGCTGACTAACCAATACACAATTTTCTAGAATCATGATTTTCACTTTTTGCTTGAGTCATGGATGACGTTGCACCAGTAACAAGTGTGGAAGGTGAAGATTTTTGTGTAGGATTTAGTGATTTTTGTTTTTGTTTTCCTTAGCTATTCTTTGGGCATCCATTGTCAATATTTGATACTTGATTTCCTGCAAATTTAATAAACTATGTGTTGTGTAAACATATTTGCTTGCAGATTATGACATGAAAAAATTGCATTGGTTCTTTCTTCACATGCAATTTAAGTTATTAGGGCAAAGAAAATGCACATACTAGAGGCAAAAGAGAAATCAATAGTGAATTGATAAGATGCAATGAGAAAATACAAATCCCTAAACAATTTCTAAACAATTGGTAGAGTTCCCGTGTTCATAAAATGCGTAATGAGAAAATAAAAATCCCTAAACAATTATGCACAAAAAGAAATACGTTGTAGAGAGAATTGCGAAAGAACCTGATCAATTGAGAAAATGAATTGTTGAATATTGCTAAATTCGTTGAGAAGTGAGACCAAGAAAGTATTCACTAGAGCAAATATGTATGTTTCTTTTATTTTCTGTTGGTAGATTCAAATATTGCTTCATTGATTGTATAATTGAAAACAATTTGGTTCATTTAACTACTATTTTTTGTGTGCAAACTACTAGATATGACACTCTTAATAAATAGCAATTGAAAATATCAAAGCCAACATTTACGAGAAGTAATAGAAATAAGTATCGATATTGCAAAACCATCTTCTCCACTAACTGCATATTTTGTTGTTGATTTAATATCATTGAAATACATGTCATACAAACAGAAATTGTGATACAATATAAGAATGTTGTATACCTGTACTACATTCTAAAAGGTTTTCCGACGCATTTTTAGGCTTAAATTACCCAAAAATCTGTCAACGATTTCTTGACAGTCATACAAATTTTCGAAATGATTAAATGCATATATGCAGTAATAATAAAAAATTCTCATGACAATTAGCTTTGAAACTGCCAACAACGACTGTTAACAGTCGTAAATGAATATCACGTGTAGACGTGTTTCACTATTTCTATAACAAATTGATTTAGTTACTTAACTACACCCCACTATTTAATCATTGACGATTTGTTTTATTTTAATACCGACAAAGCTAATTATCTATCAAGGCCACAATTTTGCTCAAAAAGATAATTTGTGCGGTATTTTGGCAAAAAATCATGATGAAATTCCACAATATTTCAAGCGAATTTGTCGCTTTCTGACAAGGGTTTTAGTTTACTAAAGCCATTAATCATAATTAATAGTGTGATACTAATGGTCCTCACCGCCATTCTTTCGTAGTCATTACCAGATTCAGATTTGATTTATTGACACATTTAACACTTTCATTAAATAAGAATTAAAAATTTCAAAGTGAATGTTAGCGGTAGATGGTGAAATAAATCTTGAAATTCAAAAATTATTTTCTTTCTTGCTTTGGTAACTGTTGTTGCTACATATACTAAATAACAGGAATGTATGAAATAGAATAAATATGAGTTCATTGTGATCATGTACATTATTTACAGGTATTCAATATGACAGTACGAGAATGTCATGTACAGACAAGGCAAAATCGATGAGCTGGAAAATGCCAAAACGTTTTACATTTAATCTAGTGATAAAGATCCTTAATATATATTTTTTATTGACACTAAAGCATGTTGTTAAACATTGGCATATAGCTTCCTTCGCACAAAGGGAAATATATTTTTTATTTGGACAAATACTGGACAAAGCTTTGGGAATAGTCAAAGCACTGTCGAACATGCATTTGTTGCCAAATATGCACAACCATTTTTAGATAGCTACTTTTGTATTCAATGACATTGTTTATTGGACACAACCAAATAAATCCGAACATGCATTTGTCCTTCGAACATGCTTCTTTTGAACAGAGGATATGCCATTCGGTAATCTCAAGAGAATACAAACACCTTCGCATAAATTCTACTGCACACGATAGTCATTAGATTCAATGTTATTAAATAATCGTTATTACAATTGCATTGAAAATCGATGTTCTTTCCTTGAAACAACAACATAATGGTTTCAAATATGTGCAAAAGGATGGTGTTTCAAATATGTGTGGAAGGACGATGCATAAAACAAGGAACATAAACTTTTGCATTCACATAAAACCAAACTTCAACATCGCTCCACATAGTAAAAGCTTCACACAAGGGCTGACAGAGTATGGACATGTTAACTTTAATACAGTTTGTGTTCCTAAGTGAAAATATGTTGTTTTGCATTAAGTACTTTGCACTCTGTATTTTTTGTCTGAACACCTACAAAACTGCTAGTTGAATGCAAACAATAATTGCAGAAAGATCAAAACCATATACAATATCAAATCTCATTTATCAATTTTAGTGTTTCATATTGTAGTGGGTTTTAGCCAAATTAATATTCGTGTTTATGACATACTTTATCTCGTAATCATCATAACAATAGCAGATAACATACAAACTGGTGAAAGAATTCTCTACGCTCTCGATAAAGAAACTTGGTATTCACACCTAGCATGCAATTTTTTTGTTTGTCAAGTTGTTTATGATCCTCTAGGCTTGACCTATGGCTTGAGGAGTTGTGACCGAGGGGCATCTAAATCGTCAAAGTCACCAGGGGATTGCACCCGGCCTAGGCCACACCAGTCCTAAACTGACTGGATTATTTAACATGTCTCCTCACCCTAGCATAGGGCACAATCACCTCCCGTGAGGTTTGATCTTGGGTCACCTTGCTAACGAGGCCCATCCTCAACCAATTGTGCTAGTGGAACTTGACACCTAGCATGCAAAAATTAATTAAAATCAAGTGCTACTATTAATATGCATTAAGTAAATCCTCACACAATGACATTATCACAACTAGTTGCAAAGATATCGATATTATAAAATACCCTTTTCAATATCTATTCAGTGAATTCAAGTATATATTGCTTTTAATAGACTAATATTTAGCATTCGATTCAATTGTCCTGGACTAGAGAAAAATCTATGAGGATTGGTGGGAGTGCTTTTGGTGCTGGTTCTGGTGTGCCCCTTGATGTTGTAGCTACTGTTGGTATTGCTAGTGTACTAATGAGTATCTCGTATTTATATATATTTAGTGATAGATAAAGAACATGTGGAGAAATTATAATTAACGAATTAGAGATTAGGCCCAAAATATTTCTCGACTGAGTGGTACGCTATGATTATAATGAGAATGCAATATGGATATGGATGGTGAGTTTTTTTTTTTTTTTTTTTTTTGAGTAGTCAATTGTGGAGTACAATTTGGTATTAGCATGCTAGAAAAAGTTGTTCGGGGTGCTTGTGTGTATACAAAACCAGTCGTTATTTTATTATTAGTAGATTGTACGAAATGGGGGTTAGTACAATGAAAGCTCGAGAGTTTTTTGCACGTTATGAATTTGCTTTGCAATTATGCCCATGCCCATGTGCATTTGTATTTTTTTATTGTCGTTGTTATTATTATTATATTTATTATTATTATTGTTATCATTAATGAACATAATTTGCAACTACAAAAATAGCATATGCGAAGAAATTTGTGCGGGAGTAGTTGTGCAGAACTGGTTCTCTTGAGGAAGCATGAGCGGAGAAGAAAAAATGCATGTACATAAACAAAAATGGCTTGTCATGCCTCGGTTACAATGTTAATTATTGCTTTGCATGCAATTCGATTTTGATACTCATGCTTTTTTACTCGAGAGCTTCTTCCTGCAAAGCTGTCATTGTAACCTTTACAAAATGTAATTAGTATTATTGAGGAGTACTGGTTGCAACTCTTATTCTCATTGCATTTATATTCGAGGACATCAGGAAATTTGCAAAGAAGAGGCTACGATAAGTTGTAATTCTACAATCAGAAGTGCCTTTTTACTTTTTCGAAAGAAACCTTACAAAATGAAACTTTTATTATTTATCTGATGAACTAAGTTCCTTTAATATGGAATAGTACTAGTACAATCACCAAATTTGCAATTATCTAATCCAAAATTGGCAAATAGCAAAACAATTTTATAGAGTGAATGCCTTGAATTATCCTAATATCGACTTATAAAGCATATGAAACGTATCTACCATAAGTACTTGCAAAACTGCAAGATTGATGACGATCAATGCTTAATGAATATTCTTAAAATTGATAGTAGAAAAATGTCATTTTATATCATTAACAATGATAGTAGTTAAATATCATTTCATATATGATCTGTTTAATTATGACAAAATTAAAGCGATTGCAAGTTCTTTGCAAAAACGACAACGAGACTGTGCGGGGGATGGGGGTGGGGCAGTTGGAAGCAAAGATTTCATTAGGTGAAATACATAATGATTTCAGACATTAGATATCAATTCTTGTTATTTGTGAAAACAATTTGTTAATGTTCATTTTCTATAGTCTACAAATAAGAGAATAGAAAAAATTGCAAAGATTGGTCAAAGCTAAATGACAATATTCAAAGTAAAAAAAATGGTCTTTGTTATTGATATTGTAACAAACTAAAATACTCCATTCGTGTAGCAACAATTGTAGTCAAGTTCAAATTCTAATTACCGTAGTTCGTATAACAACAACTATATTCAGGTTCAAATTGTAATTACCATAGCTATGATCAAAATAAACATTAAAGGTGAAACAAATTTCCGACAATAAAAAACAGTTATTGAATACCATTTTCATTTAAATCCACAAAAGAATAATTATGTTTGATTTTTTCACAAAATTGATAAACCGTGTCAGAATTTTCACAAAGCAACGAGTTTTTAACAATAAGATATACAATTTGAATAACAATAATACTATACGACTACTCATAATATCTATTTTCTCGATAACAACAATTTTTTTGATATCACAGTTCATTAGCATATTCACGGTTGCCATTCAGGTTTTTTTGTCTCTTTAACTTTGCACTCATGCATTTCGAAAAAATAGCAACAATTGCTCCACAATTAATTAAATACATATAATAAATGACAATCTGACTCTGAAACATAGATATGGGAAAAAAAAAGAGTTTATAAAAACTTTTATTCAATCACATAAACAGTTCTATGAAAAAGCCATTTGTAATGAACAACAAAAAATTGCATTCAGATATTGACTCAATTCATAATACAATATATAAAAATCTGAACATTTGATCACTAGTAAATAGAAAAGCGAACATTCCAATATTTAAGAGAACTTACACTATGTAAAAGCATATGTCCTTATTGCATAATTTTTAACTATTTCCAGAGCCGTTGGTTTCTAGAAACAATTTCTTTAACTTTGTTTGTATGCAATGTTTCATAGGAGTAACTGTAATTTGCAATTTGACACTTTGACTAAATATATCTTTCTCAATTTTTGTGACCTCGTGTTGCAATTCCGCATCCAAAACATAGTTTTGTTCATTAACATTAACAAAGCTAATTAGCTATTCCCTGCCTTCATGTGTATTAAAATCAACTATATCATTGAATTCTGATGCCTTTGACTATTTTAGTTTATCCAATTCAATTGTTAACTTGAAATTAAACCAGAGTCACATGTAATATGTGGGCCGTTCAGATTCTTCACAATTTGTACAACTTTGACATATGCATCTGCCCTTCGATTCTCTATGTTTTGATATTCAAAAATAATGTTTTCCATTCTTCTCATTCTTTGAGACCATGCAACTTTGAGTTGCTTTATTCGATTAGCATTTGGCAGTTCCTGCTCTCTTTTCTCTACATTAAAAAGTAAATCAAGTCTCTAGCTGAAAGCAAATAAGTCATTGTTCACAAAATACCTGTCTCCTTCAAGATCACGTTCAATGCACTTGACAAATGACTTAGCTCTTTGTCCCAAGTGCTTCAGATCAAAATCTACTTGCCATGCATTCTCAATGATTTGTAATCATTTCCATATATTTCTAATAATATATGTTTTCACCGCATTAAGAAAATTGAAAAATTTAACAAATCTATACAATGTGCTGCAAATAGTAACTGCAATATATGTTGTTCGTATTGTTAATGAATTCAAACAAAGGGCCCATATCTATAACATCTTCTAGGTACTTTATTCTTGTTTTTAAGTTTAAGTTTTCTGCTTCCCATTGACAAAGAGACTCTGCAAACACATTACCGGTAACTTGATGCAGCTCCATGAGCAATGTGATTGCGTTGTGATTGCAGCTCTAGACAAATCAACCTGCATTTCTATTTGGTCTAAAATGTTATTGTTGTGGAGCTTTACCTCTTCAATCTTCATTGTTTACTGCGACTTTCATACTTTGCATTTCATAATGTGACAAAACCATCATAAAAAATAATAGATTCATTGGCAATTTGTGTTATTGTTTCTTGATTTTTAGCAAAACAAACACTAATCCAATCAGGTAGGTCAACTTCTTTGTTTATAGTTTCATCAACATTTACTATTCTCATAGGACTTCTGAAATTGGTTGATTCAACAACATACACTTATTTTGAAATAAAACTTCAATCAAGCTTTTTGTGCTTCATGTTATCTGATAGCTTGTTGTAAATCAGTTTCGTATTTGTAGTATCTTTTGTCATGTTTTCACTTGACGATGAACTCACATCAATATCGTTTATCCAATATACAGATTGCTCTACAGAAGTATTGATTCTTGATTCGTGGATGATTTGTTCAACATCTATGATTAGCCCTTGATTTCCATGGGTATTGTTTATGCAATGTACATATTGATCTTTAGAAATATTGATACTTGATACTTCCATGATATCTTTAACATTTATGATTAGTTGTTGTTTTTTTGTCGATGCATGTTGACATTGTTCGCTTTGTTCTCTAATTTTTGCAAACAAGTTTATGTATCCAATTCTTTCCAAGTGTGCATGAAATAGGCCCTCATCAAAAGGTCTAATTACTTCAACTATACTTAAGTTAAAAGAATTCAAAGTTTGTGCGAGCTCTGTAACATGGGAAATAATTTTTACTGTGATTTCTCCAACAATAAATAACAAATGAATGAATTGTTTTGTCTTTTTGCTTTGAAATATATCTAGCCAGTCAAGGTATTGCCTACAAACTTCAGCAACAAAATATTTGTCTGTAACAAATTTCAGCAATAGCAATGGCTTACCTTGAAACCCATATATTCGAATTAGCATATTACTTTCTCTTTCTTCATGCATACCTTTGCCCCATAGGAAAACTTGTGCATATCCAGATCTATAATGAGGTTCTTGTCCAGTTATCATGTAGTTGATTTGCCTTAGAAAAAACATCTTGAATTAGACAAAAGTTTAAAGAAGTGTTATTCTTCCACAGTATATGATACCATAATTGCATTGGTTCTTGATTCACATCTAATCTAGTATTACTTGGCAAATTGCTAAAGCTATCACTTGAAGTTAAATCTATAATGAGATACACCATCATGAAGAAAAGAAGTAAAATGATACATATACAACCTAGTTTGCGTAAAACTCTTATCTATAGATGAGATAAAGAATCACAAAATAAATGAACCACAAAGTACTTAATACAGATCTGTATCTGTGTTCGAAAACATATATTGCATACAATTCTTATGCTAACAAGTAAAACACACAATTCTTAGAACAGGTTTCGATTTCAAAACTAGAATAAAACCATTTGTAACGAGCATTCCCTCACAAAGAACAATGAAATATAGCAATATGCATTGTAAACATGCACACCCACCTCCTCCCCTGCCCTCCACTCCTCCCCCACCCCCCGACCCAAAAAAAAGAAAAAGAAAAGAAAAAACAATGATTAATAGCTGGCCAATGCAACTACGGACATATTACATGTTAAAATTACGCCACAAGAACTTTATAAAACTTAGAAGATTTGATTTATGATTCTTAAGCTAACGATTAAAACACACTAACACATTACTTATTATTATTTAAAATATGTCACAGAATCTATATAAAACTTAGACCCATGGATTTATGATTTACACCAAATAACCAATATTTTTTCCCAAGGAAAAATCGTAATTTTAGTTATCCAAAAGATAGAAAATTACATGTTGTGTCTATTGATGTATCATGTTGTAAAAGAGACTGACGGAAGATACATGCAATTATCAAAAATGTCTAATATGCATACTGTGTATATCAAAAATAATAAAACATTATGTCCATATGATCATCTATATATTACCATACATACAAAAACTATATAAATATCATTGTCCAAAAAATCAAAAAGTGTTGCTGATATATAAAGTCAGATGTGAAGTGTCACTGCAATGCATTAGTATCCGGAACAGGTTCTCTAAATGGTCTGTGGTAATACTGATAATGGTCCAGTCTATTACGCTATATCACATGCCAAGTACCAAAATCTTGTTCTGAGGCTTCTTTGGATAACGTGTTAGAAAGCAAATTCCTCTTCCTGTAAATGTGATGATAAGAAATGTAATCAAAATGAGATTTTATAATGAGAATTTCTTTCAATAAACTGCTCAGAGTGTGTGTGTGTGACATGTCGTGTGCTGATTAAACTAGTCCACAACCACCTTTGAATCACCATAGACCTGTAATTGTCGACAACATTTTCAATAGAGAATAGTAGTAGTAGTTTCAAGCTAAACAATTCTGCATAGTTGTTTGTACTCGGCCCTTGTAATATCCCCTAATAATAATAATAAATAAAATAAAATAGTATTAAAATATAAGCAAATAAAAGATAAACAATAAAGAAAATATAATAATGATAAACAAATAATAGAAAATTAAAGAAAAGATAATTATAGTAAATAAATAATAAATAATGAAGAGAATATAATAACAATAAATAAATAAAATAGTAAATAATAATACTAAAGTTCTAAATAAATATATATATAAAAGTAAACTATAAAAATAGTAAAAATAAGTAAAGTTAAAAAAAAAGGTAAAACAAAATAAGAAAGAGTTAAACTAAGAGAGCTATAAAAATTGTAAAAATAAGTAAAGTTAACAAAAAGTCAAAAGGAATAAAATAAGAAAGAATTAAATTAAGAGAAATATTAAACTAAGTAAAACTTAAAATAAAGAAATAAAAACTACATGTTGACACATGGAATGTGTGCATGCATACCCTTTTCCATGGTTTGGTCTATTTAATAGACGATGATGAAGATGAGAATCATCATTCCTTCCCCCATTCTCTAGGGAGAAAAGTGTTGTGAGACAAAGGATTTCCTGGCAGTAATACGTTGATTGAGGGCTTGGGAGTAGCCAGCTGTAGAAAGATTATGTGCAGTTGAGCCTACAGTTGGGTGGAGAGTCGTCCCCAAAAATTTGTTGTGGTTAGCGGGATTCAAATAACGTTCAACTCTGAAATTACAAGTAAGGAATATCATCGCTACAGGGAAGTTGCCTTTGCTCCTATTTCTAAAATATTATATGCTAATTAGTTGAATAGAGGTGTGTTGATTGTAAATCACATAATTGATGTAATTAGTTGCATATTTCGGGGTTGTTATAGCCCTAATCCCGCCTTTAGTTCAAAGTGAGGTGTATTATTTTTATGAAGTACAACACCCTCGCCACACCGGTTTTGCTATGAAGCACCGTCGAAATATGCCCAAGGCATGGATTATTCGATAACCTCCTCAGTAATGGGGCGATTTTGTTGTGGTTGTTCCTCATCTAGCAAAAGATTATAAATTGTAGTAATTTGTGCATTGATTGCAAAAGGCATAGAGGATACCTCCCGAAATATTTTGTGATCCCTGGCGAGCTAGATCCCTAACAAGAGAGGAGTGGAGTGTTTTTAAGTTTTGCAGGTGAAGCCTCGTTCCACCACTGTTGCCATGCCTGTAAAACATTGTTACCCCACCATTTGATGTTGATAGATAAGTCATGACAAACTGTGTTCCAGACTTGTATCGCAAATGGACAAGAAATGAATAAGTGCTTCGTTGTTTTTCAGAATTTTTGCAAAGTGTGCACTAGGATGGGCCATAGAAGGATCTATTTTTTAAATTTTCACTAGAGGGTAATTTGTTCTCAAGTATACTCTGCCAAAGAACTAGTATGCAGAATAAAAAACAAAAAAATTATATGATAAAGCTCCATACTTTTTCATTCATTTTCCCCTTTGCATAGTTCTCCCGCACACTTTCCTTTCGCATAATACTAATTTTTAAACACCGAAACCCACTTAACATCAATCATTTGGTATAATGTATCACCCGATTTTATATTTATTTAACTTTATATGTTTTTGCCTCACACACAAAATAGTTACACGTGGTCGTTATATACATAAACAAGAAATATAGAGCTAAACGACATTGAGAACGAATGTTGCTTCTAGCAGAGCAACCTTACAATACACACCAAATAAAGCAATTGCATAGAGCTCCGGATCTAT
This sequence comes from Pinus tabuliformis, assembly GCA_031772625.1. Taxonomy (NCBI): domain Eukaryota; kingdom Viridiplantae; phylum Streptophyta; class Pinopsida; order Pinales; family Pinaceae; genus Pinus; species Pinus tabuliformis. The sequence goes on along the minus strand of CM062817.1, from coordinate 838,847,281 downwards.
GCAAAATATAGGATTTCTGTAGGACAACAAAGCATAGATGAACACACCTTTGACTTTCAAGTGTGCTTGAATCTCTAAATATTGTATAAAACACAATCATATTTGGAGATGTCATTCAGGCTTAGTTGAAAATCGAAAATGTCTTTTGCAATATATCATTACTCCATAAAACAACTAATGTCCAATCAACCATGGTTTTTTTTTCTCCTCGCAAATAGAAACTTATGCCCACATGCATTTGCTTATATCATTAATCTGGAAAACAACTGACATTCAATTAACTACGACTTTTGCTCCTCGAAAAGAAAAAACTTGTCTTTCTCCTCCTTGTAGAGAGATGACTATTGAATTGAAAGAAAACAACCAACGTTATTTCCTAATCATAGTTTAATTGCCCTCATGGTTATCTAGATACATTATTATTAATGCAATATTGACAATGTACAACTAGGACAAGTGACAGTAAGCAATTTAATGCAATCCACATCTGAATACGAATGAATTACCATAATTCGCAAATTTGCACATATGCATATTTACACAAATATAACTGTTAACTAATTAAAGGCAATGTTGTGATAATGGAAGCTCTCCATTTCTATAAGTTATTCTTTTCGCATAGTTCTTCGACATTATTATTATTATTATTATTATTATATATTATTGCTAATATATTAATTCTAAACATTGCCAAATAATTTACTTTAAAAAACTCCGCAAAATGAAATCTGTCCAAATATTTAATTGCACAAAATGCAAACTGAAAAAGACTTCCCTTAAGCAAATTTGTATTAATGTAATAAGCAATTTATCTAAATGAAGATTCAATGTTTCATTTTCCAATCGCAATCACTCCATCTTCAATTCTAGTAATGCCATTTTCTGATTTAGAAGGTCAACATATGATATGATCATTAGTAACAAGCATCAAAGTGTTCATTTTGTTGTCCACGTTGGCAGTGCATCATTTGCCCACATTGTCAGCACAAAATTTTATGAGCAAAATCATTAATAAGATTGCACTTCGTAAAACTTACTTGCATTCAATCAATATGATGGATCGTTGATAAAATTTTCCATTTTGTCGATTATAATGTTATGTGCCGAGAGGATGGGGATATGATACTAACATTAAAAACCACATCCTAATTTCGTCCCTACCAAATAAAGTTTCCAATATGAAGCTCAACACAGTAAAAGCTTCGCACAATGAAATGTCTCGTTCGCAACAATAACACACTATCAGAGCACTCGTATAATTCAAAACACTATGAAAAAATTCCATATTTCATTTTGCAATGCTCAAGTGTAAACCAATTTTCATAAGTAATATTCTTATAGACATATACAATTTGTTTACTTAAAGCAAATAAGTATTTAAATAAGTCCTACTAAAGATAGAAACATGTTTTATTATACAAAGTTTTTCCTTGTGCGAAACCCATATTAAAGCATATATTGTATGTCATAAAAGTTACAATAGTAAATTGTAAATGAGTATTTATAAAGTGTTGTAAAGAGGCATAATTACAAAATCGTGTTATGCACCACTCATTCACCTGCAAAAATGCACTGTAAAAACCCTGCACAATGAAAATTAACAATTTTAATCATTATGTTCTCCTACAAAAACTCTATCCTTTGCAAAGATTCATAGTTCTAAAATCAAATCTCTACGCAATTACCCCCCCCCACATACTTCGTACTCTGCACAATAAAATCTCTGTACAATGAAAAATAATAATATTCCCCGCTCTCCTGCACATACCCCATCCTCCGTAAACATTCATATGATATACAATCAAGAAATGTGTAAAAGTATTAGATTTGTTTGAAAAATCGATAGACATACCCCATCTTTCATATAATCAAAGCTCCACACAATGAAAGATACTAATAATAAGAGATTAACATTAGTAGTTAAAAATTAATTTCCACATGTGCCTCTCATTCTCCTGAAAATACTTCATCCTAATAAAAGCTCCGCACAATGAAATATACCACACAAATCCCAACCTGCTCTAAAATCAATTTTCTATGCAATTGCTCTCCTACACATACTTCGTACTCCGCACAGTAAACGTCCATATTTCGTTTCACAATGCTCAAGTGTAAACTAGTTTTTGTAAGTAATTAGCTTATGGACATATACAATTTGTTTACTTTAAGCAAATAAGTATTTAAATAAGTCCTACTGAAGATAGAAACCTATTTTATAATACAAAGTATTTTCTTGTGTGAAACCCATATTATAGCTTATATTGTAAGTCGTAAAAGTTATAGTAGCCAATTGTAAATAAGTATTTGTAAAGCATTATTGAGTATGGAACTAGTTAAGTGCAAGTGATTGTGTGTTACTGCATATGGAAAAGAGGTAGAATTACAAAATTGCATTATGCACCACCCAGTCTCCTGCACAAAACCACAGTAAAAACATCGCACAATGAAAATTAACAACTTTAATCGTTATGTTCTCTCGCAAACACCCTGCCCTATGCAAAGATTCATAGTTCTAAAAGCAAAGCTCTATGCAATTTCTCCCCCACACATACTTCGTACTCCACACAGTAAAATCTCTGCACGACGAAACATAATAATATTCCTTGCTCATAGTTATAAAATAAAAGCTCTACATAATTGCTCCCTCGCAGAGACTTCATACTTTGCACAACAAAATCTCTGTACAACGAAACATAATAATATTCCCTGCTCTCTTACACATACCCCATCCTTCGTAAACATTTATATTATTTACCATAAGGAAATGTGTAAAAGTATTAGGTTTGTTCAACAAATTGACAAACGTACCCCATCTTCATTAATTTCCACATGCACCCCCAATTGTCCCGAAAGTATCCCGTCCCAATAAAAGCTCTGCACAATAAATCTCATGCACAAACTTTGTACCTTGTTCTAATCAAAGCTCTATGCAATTGCTCTCTTGTACATACTTCATACTTCGCATGGTAAAAACTCAACATAACGAAACATAATAATATTCGCCGTTCTCTTGCACATACTCTGTCTTTCGTAAACATTCATATGATATACAATTTGAAAATTTGTAAAAATATTATATTTTTTCGAGAAATCGACAAACATACGCCACCTCGGCATAGTAAAATATCCACACAACGAAACATAATAATATTCCCCATTCTCCTACACATATCTTCATACGTTACATAATCATAGTTCTCTCTAAAATACTTTGTCCTGATTTTGTCTTTGCCATAAAATCTCACCACAGTAAAAGCTTCGCACAGTGAAAGCTCCGCACAATGAAATCTTCGGCACATACCTCGTCCTCGACAAAGATTCAATTCTAACACTAATGCTCAATACAATACTGAATAAATTGATTAACGCCAATCTCCGCATAACTTTCTATGCACATGCTTCTTTCGTACACGCTTCCTTTGCACAACGAACTTCGAACAACCACATGCTTTCTCTGCACAACCACCTTTGTACAAATTTGACTTATTAACTTTTAGCCAAACCAAACTAGAAAGAAATCAACAAGAACTGCCTGATGTTGATCCGATAATACAAATCAAGGCTGCATGGCTAGTAAAAATCAGAACATTGAAATTAACAATATTAATCATTTCGCAAAGACACATAGGTCTAAAATCAAAAGCTCTAGGCAACTTCTCTTCCGCACAAACTTCATAATCCGCATAGTAAAATCTTCACACAACGAAACATGATAATATTACCCGTTCTCCCACACATACCCCGTCCTCCATAAGCATTCATGCGATATACAATCTTCTCACAACGACTTATGTAGCCTGTCGCTTAGCCAAACCAAACTAGAAAAAGATCAACAAACACTCCCTGATGCTGATATGATAATGCAAACCAAGGTTGCATGGCCTGGAAAAATCAAAGCATTGAAATTAATAATATTAATCATTCCGCAAAGATACATAACTCTAAAATCAAAATCTTTACGCCACTACCCTCCCTTGCGAACTTTGTAATCCACACAGTAAAAGCTTCGCATAACGAAACATGATAATATTCCTCATTCTCCCGCACATACCCCATCCTCTATAAACATTCATACGATATATGATCTGGAAATTTACAAAAGTATCTCCGCACAACGACTTGTGTAGCATGTCATCGGCGCTTGCTTACGCAAGGGACCTACAACTGTGTCAATTTTGTAATTATGGGGAAGAGAAATACCATAACAATGTTAGTGTCAATGTTAGAGCACTCACCGACCAAATGGCCACTTAGAAAATTATTTTTTTGTTTATTTTAAATCAATTGTCAGGTACTAACAAATACCAAAAATAAAATGCTCTCCACTAGGGGAATTATGTCCCATTGAAAGGTGCTAGGCCAATCAGAAATTAGAAATAAGATTTCCAGGAAATTATAAAATTATTTTTGAATTCATGTAAAATAGAAAAAATCTGCATTTTCTCGAAACTTGGCTAAAATGACTAAAAAACAACAAAATAATGGACAGTCAATGCAATTTGACTGTGAGACAAATGCTATAGTCCTTGACAAGGCAGGGACTAATAAACCCAAAATGCTAAACTTAATTTATTTCATCTAACAACTTTTAAATTTTTAGTGACATTGGGGGCAAACATTAGCGCAAACAAAAATGACATATTCATATAAGAAATTTGTTTTGAATAACACCATTCTAGATCCATCTTAATTCTAGATCTACCGGGTGCCAAGAGGGATCAAATATCTTTTCACTCTAAAGGAGGTTTGCATCTAAGGGGATTTGAACCCTCTCGACACTTGGTAGATCTAGAGTAAAGATGAATCAAGGTTGGTTTAATTATTGATAATTATAATTATTAATTTTATTAACTTTATTTTATTTTTATTTTTATGTAATTTGATGTAGTCAAAATGTTTTAATTAATAATTTTATTTTTATATTTTATTTATTTTTTGATGTATTTTAATGTTATTCTCATTATTATGTAATTTGATTGAATCAAAATGTTTACATAATATAACATATTTCTTCCATGCAAGGCACTGGAGAGTGCCTCTTGGTGCGATAAAATTCTTTGTTTTTCGAAATTATCATTTTTCAACCTTTTATAAAAAAAATAGTTCTCTTGCCTCTTAATTATAAAACTATGATAATATAGCTATATTTTTTATAAAAATATTTTAAATATATAAGTTGATATAAGTTTTACAGCTTAGTTGTGAAATATGTTATTATATATTGAATTAATTTTATGGCCATACTTATTTAAATCATTTGAATATAGTGCATTAGTTTTTATTAATAACTTTATTATATATCTTAATTTAAGAGATTAGTTGCAACATGCAATACATGTTATTAGATATCCAACTAATTTTAACAATTATTTAAGTTCTTTAAATATAGTATATTAGTTTATATTAATAAATATATTAGAAATATTATTTATAAATGTGTAATTATAAAATTTATTTAAAAAAATAAAATTTATAAAGGTGATTTTTACATTATTTTGTTTTAAAAAATTATAATTTATTTAAATAGTTATAAAATGTGTTTTTTTTTTAATATCATAATTCATTTTTAAATTTAGGTTTGAATTATAATTTAATTAGATATGTGTTTTGTATATTTATTCTAGAAAAATATGCTCTCCATATTTATTGGTATGTTGAGCATTCCTAGTGAAGAGGTTGGTGCCTCATGGCATCTTGTAGATATTTCCCTTTCTTGTAATACTTCAAATGGATGATGGTTGGAAGGATTCCATGACCTTTCTAGACATTATCCTATAGGAAAGGGTCAATTCAACTAATTTATCCCTTAGGGTTCTTTCCTTTGCATATTATTATGTGAATCCCACCATGATAATCACCCCTTACCTTGTCCAATTATCTATACAAAGAGAGTGGAAATGTCTTTAGCAGTCTACACTAAACAACAAGCACTAACCTTATAGAGAACATTGCCACTTGTAAATGTTAAACAAGTTGGGGGCTTCGTGAAAAAATATCAATTGCATGCAACTCATGTAAAAGAGCAAGCTAAGTGAAAAATTCCATTTCTCGAGGCTTTCTAGTATTGCGAATTTTTAAATGTATATTTGGGGAATACTGATCTTGCAACCAAATGGAGATATAGATTTCTCTATTGATTTAATGCTCGAAGTTACACCAATATCTAGGACTCTATGTAGAATTAGCACACCATGATTGAAGGAGTTGCAAATGTAGTTAGAGAAATTGTTCAAGGGGTACATATGCCCAAGTGTATTACCTAAGGGAGCATCAATACTCCTTGTAAGGACGAAAGATGGGACTTTGATGCTATGCATTGACTTTAGATAGTTGAACAAAGTCATTGTAATGAATAAATATCCTCTTCCTAGAATTGCTGACCTCTTTGATTACTAAGATGAGAAAAGATATTCTCAAAGATAAATTTGAGATCAAGTTACCATTAGTTAAGGCTAAGGGAGGAAGACATCAACAATATTGCCTTCAAAACTAGGTATGGGCACTATGAATTTATAGTGTTTCCATTTGGACTAATAAATGCACCAACCACCTTTATTTGTTTGATGAATGGTATGTTTAGAAATTACCTAGATTTTATCCTTATATTCTTGGATGGCATTCTTATTTATTCGAAGTTAGAAGAAGAGCATGAGCAACATTTGGAATTGGTAGTGCAAGTGCTAAGAGAGCGTCAACTATATGGTAGGTTTAACAAGTATTCTTCTAGTAGAAACAAATCCATTACTTAGGACACATTATTTTAGTAGATGAGATAACAACTCAAAAAGAAAATATTGAAGCTATTAGAGGATGGACAACACCTCAGAACATTGTAACTTTTAAACTTTTACCACAAATTAATGCATACATAAATTCTTTATAAGCAAAAATGTAATGAAACATAATCCTCAGAGACCTACCTTGTAGACCTTTGACTGAGAAAACCAACAAAATGTTTAAAATCACACTTCTAACTTTCATCATCAACAAATTTATCATTTATGATATAATATGTAGGGATCTTGCAACATCCAAAATCCTATTCCATTTACCTATATTAGATTACAACCTTAATTCCTTAACGAAAATTAGAAAATTGTGGGTGAAAAATCATATGTCAAAAATTGTGAAAAATAGACAAAAAAGGTACCCAATTTTTTTTCAAGGGTGGCTCCAGGCAAAGGGGGCCTACCAATTCCCCTACTACACCTAACACATATGAATTACATGTGAGCCTAATTATGCAAAGAATATAATGCACACCCAATATTCTTTGACTTGTTGTTTTATTTTCATGTAAGGGTAGGATTACATGATCATCAACCCAAGGTAGTAACGTCCATTGTTTCCCTACACCAAGAAAACTTCTCAATGAGGACATTTGTCAAAGTGTGATTTTAAACTGCGTGTGTAATGTCTAGTCTATAGACCACTGCATACATCAAATTACCAATAACACTAACATATGGAACATGAGATGTGTCCTCTTACTCTCCCTATTTCTTGGGACACTAAAATGCAAATAAATTTATACCTACTAGGACCTTGATCAATTTTCATTCTTGCATATTAAACCTCCACTATATTGTCTCAACACATTTCATTTGATTCAACTAGAATTTCTTGTTTGCTTAATCTCTTTTATTTTCCATGTCCAAAATAAAATTAATAGCACCAAGATACTTTATTTCAAATTTAGAGGACAAGCGGGTTTTCGCATCCTCAATTATTTCATTGTTGTTTCCAGTGAACAACATATCATCCTCATATAATACCACATAAATAAAATGATCACCAACTAATTTGAACTACACACAATGATAAGCTTTGCTCCTAGTGAAACAAAGTCCCAATATATGAGTATCAAATGTTTGATACCACATCATTGGAGATTTTTTTAACCCATGCAAGGATTTTTTAACTTGCCAATTGGCTCTTTCTTTTCCCTTGTCGCGAAACCTTTTATTTGTTTCGTGTAGATTTCCTCTTCTGAATCCCCATTTAGGAATACTATTTTTATGTTTCTACTTTGTGCTATGCATTCAAGTCCTTCTTAAACACCCATTTGTTACTAATATATTTTTTTCCAGCCAACAACTCGACTAGATCCCAATCTTTGTTCTTATCCAAGACTATCATTTTTTCATAGTTTACCATCCATTGAATCCGCTTCATCCCTAATAGTACTAAGATTATCATTAGTAATAGACAAAGTAAAACTAGAATGAAAGTAAAGTGGAGTATACTTTTCTAGTTGCCTTCTTTCCCAAACCGATCTCCTCAATATTGGAGTATGGGGTTCTTCTTCTTCTTATAAATATTCTTTTGTTGAGTCATATTTGTCATCCTTCAACTCAAACTCTATTTTATCTTGTTATTTTTCCCTTGGAAAGACTTCCTATTTGAAAATGTCTTTACCTTCTCTAAAAATAACATTTTGATTGCAAATAGTCTTCTTAATTTTTGGGTTCCAAAGTTTATAACCTGTAGACCATCTTATAACTAATAAAGATACACTTTTAAGCTTCGTTATCAAACTTACACTTATTTTCCTTTTGAACGTGTATACAAGGCTCATGGTTTTCCACTAGTTGATTCCTCATGCACAGTCTTGTCAACCAATGCTAATGAGGGTGATTGATTTACCAGTTAACACACACTATCCACTGCCTCTACCTATGATTTATGTCCTAACCCATCACCACTATGCATTCTCCTTGCTTTTTCCATCAATGTATTGTTCAACCTTTCTGGAACCTCATTATGCTAAGGCATGTACAAAGTAGTCTTATGCCTTTCTATACCACACTTATTATATAATTCCTTGAATTCATTCCTTTAGAACTCCCCACCATTGTTAGTACTCAATGCCTTAATTTTATTCTTTATATGACTCCAAAAGAGCCTCATAGTCTTGAAATTTACTAAAGACTTTAGATTTATTTTAGAGGAAATAAATTCATGTGTTCCTCCATAAATCATGTATGAATGGAATGTAGTACATAGATTTGCCTAATGATGGAACAAACAAAGGTCCAAACAGAACACTGTATACTAACTCTAAAATTCATTTGTTGTTATTTCACTTGATGAGAACACTAAATTTTGTTTACCATATATGCAATGTTCATAAAAATCAAGATTTAGAGTGCCATCAGACACATCTTCAACCATGCCTTTACTGTGTAATGCTCAAAGGCATTTCTCTCTAATATGTCCCAATCTTTGATTCCATAACATTATCTTTTCTCTAGGGACAATAAGGGTTTTTTCATCTTCATTTTCACACTCATAAACAACATATTTGTTACACCCATCATTGATGGAGCTACCCAACAATTTGTATAAAGTTCCAATTTGACCTCCCCTTAGCAACATCATTGCTTTTTAAACCATCCTACAAGTTTCCTTTTTCAAACGCAAAATTTACACATATCACTCATCTTGCATATAAATATCAAGTTTCAAGTCAACTCTTGTAACATACCACTACTTTTTTTCTTTTTTCTTTTTTTTTTTTAAATCTTTTGCACCAGTAATATCATCATTGACCTAATAATTCGTAGTATAATTACCAAATCAGATTATGCACAAGGTTAACCTTACCAGCATACTACAAGTGCAACATGGAGTTATTAATTTAGCTTTGGGGTTATTTTGAGACTCTTGTCATGTCATTCTTAGGACATATCTTAGACTATAGAAGAGAACTCTATAGTCTAAATTAGTGCAAGGTTTTCTTTTGAATAAAGCCTCAAGTATAAGAAGAGGAACAAGCAAAGTGATTCTTCATCACTTATTCCTGCAACCTTCTCAATCACTCATCATCAAAAATTTTGGACACTTTAGTTAAACGTACCACCTCGTAAATTCCAAGAGTTGGGCTGACTCACTAGTAGAAGAGTATCTCGATCTTGCAGGCTTTTGTTGAGATCAAGTGCAACATGTTACAAACAACAAAAATTACTCTTGGAAGACCATTACTTCTGTAGGTCAGGTATTGGAAGGTTGGCTCTGGAATACACCGCACTATAGTGGTTTCTTTGGTCAATCGAGGCATACTTTGGATACAATTTTGAATCCATGCCTTAGGTAGTTCCATCTTTTTGACTATTTACGAAATACTTTCAGATATGCAACTAAGAGCGCACATCTACTCTTTTCAGTACGTGAGCTCTTTGCCAGTCATCTGAAGAGGTGGAAGCCATTGGTAATTTATGCTAAGAAGATTGTCTTTCAAACTTGGTTTGGGCACTACAAGTTTTTAGTGGTGCTATTTTGTTTGACCAATGCACCAACAATATTCATGAACATCTTGAATGGTGTATTATGGAAGTATCTGGACCACTTTCTGCATGTCTTTTTGGATGAAATTCTTGTATTTTCCAAGAATAAAAGGGAACATGAATAACACTTGCAGACTGTGTTGACGTGCTTAAGAGAAAACAAGTTATATGGAAAACTATTGTTTTTCTTCTTCTTCCAAGAGTAGATTTACTATGTCGGCCACATCATATCAAGAGAAGGGATTTCGATGGACCTAGAAAAGGTGAAGGTTATAATTCATTGGCTAGTGCCAAAAAATGCTCATGATGTGCAAAGCTTCATGGGGCTAGTTGGTTATTATCGAAGGTTGGTGGAATGATTCTAAAAAATTGCAAAACCCATCACTACATTGTAGTGCAAGTCAGTTAGGTATGAGTGGATGGATGAATACAACACTGCTTTCATCGAGCCACACAAGTTAATAACCAATGCACCAATCATTCAAGTGCCTAGCATGGATAAGGATTTCATAGTTTGCATGGATGCTTTGAAGCAATGATTGGGGGTTGTGTTAATGCAAGGAGGGGTAATAACAACCTATGCATATAAAAAATTAAAGAAGCATGGAGATTTTTATGCTATATATGACTTAGAATCCGAAATGATGATGCTATTTTTGAAACATTGGACGAATTACCTCATTGGGACGAGCTTTGAGCTAAAGATAGATCATGAAATCCTGAATCTTCTCTTCACCCAAAGGGATATGATTACTAGATAAAGGCAATGGAGTGATTTCATGAGTGAGTACTATTTCAAAATTTATTACATTAGGGGAAGGGATAATGTGATGGCCAATGCACTAAACAAAAAACCTTATATCTTCTTGTTGGTGCCATTAAGTGTTAATTTAGGGAATGATGTGGTAGATAAATTCTTTGGAAATCATTGTTATTTGAAGGTTACACTAGCACTCTAGAAGAGGAAGTAAATAAAACCAAAATTTGAGAGTTATGTCCTTAAACCAAATGCATTGTTGAGAATTAAATGAAGGATGCATATCTCTAAGGAGGGGGATATATGAAGAACCATCCTCAAGGATTCACATAAAGCACTTCACTGTGTACATCTTGGCATGAAGTAGATATATGCATATACGAGGAAGATTTTCTTTTGGGCATGGATGAAGTGTGATGTTGTCCAGTTTACCACTAAGTGTATTGAATGTCAACAAGTGAAGGTTGACCATCACCACCCAATAGGACTCCTATAACCACATGAAATCACAATGTCCAAGTCAGAAGTCATCTTTATAGACTTTATTGTGGGGTTGCCACTCATGTCATAAAGGCACAATGACATCCTAGTTATACTGGACAGGTTGACAAAAAGTGCCCATTTCATCCCATTTAGAGACACTTATGATGTCACCAATGTGGAACGAACGTTTATAAGTGAGGTTATTTGGCTACATGGGTTGTCCACAAAGATAATTTCTGATAGAAACTCTCGATTTACCTCTAGGTTTTGGAGAAGGTTTTGTCAACACTAAGGAATTAGCTAAACATGAGCACTGCATATCATCTGGAAATAGATGAGAAAAATGAGAGAATAAATCAGACTATGGAGGGCATGATTTGAATGTATATTATGGATAACTAGATCTAATGGGAGAAGTACCTGCCATTGGTAGAGTTCACCTATAATAACAATTACTACAATTCAATTGTGATGCCTCATTATCAAGATCTATATGGGAGTTCATGAAGACACTAATGAAATAAGAACAATTGGAGGATAGAGTAATAGTATGTCTGAATTGATACAAAAAATGGAAGAGCACATGATTCATATTAGACAATAGTTAAAGGAAGTTTATGATAAATAAAAGAGTTATGTTGATGTGCACAGGATTGATCAAATTTATGAGGCAGGATACCAAGTTCTTATTTATATCAGAGCCAACAAGAGTGCCATTAAGTTTGGAAAAGGGAAAAAAATCACCTCCATTTATCAGACCTTTCTATATCAAAGAGAAAATTGTTCCAATTTCCTATCATCTTGTACTGCCATCCACTTGCATAAAACTCATGATGCTTTTCTTGTATCTATTCTATTCTATTATGTTGTTGATTAATCTCACAAACTCATTTGAAGGAATGGCAAGTCTCATATATGGGAAATGTTATGGTTAAACCGTTACACATATTAGATCATAAGAGTTCAATAACTTATACATCATTTGGTGGACCAAATTAAAGTCTAATGTGACACATATAACCCAACATATGCTACTTGGGAGGATGCAGAGAGTTTACGTCAAGACAACCCCTCATTTTCTTTGACCACATGAAACACCCCATTTTGAATTGGACAACTACTTATATTGAGACTCTGTTTGTATTTTTCATGATGCATTATTTATGAAAACTATGTAATATTGTTGCATTTTGAATTTTCAATAGGTGGACTCATTTATATAAAACACTAGATGAACTATGTTTATATGGTTAATATAGATGTATGATTTACTTCTAGCATGTTGATGTTAATTGAGAGATTCTTGTGATACCTAATTTTAGAATTTAACTAAAGATGTAAAAATGTGTGCCCTAAACTTAGAAATTGAATCAAAACATTCTAGAAAATATACCCAGACTATTAATTTACTCTTGCATGAAATTAACTGGAATTTGATAAATGGGGATGCAGAAGAATACCTGGCTATCTATTTGAGGAGGTTTCTAGTCTAGTGTTGCTCCTACTTCTGCTTCCAAATAGGCCATTTTCCTCCCAACCTATCTGGGATCAACTTATCTGGTTCCCAGATCCATAAGAATTCAAAATAGAGGTTTATGGCCCCTGTGCCCAAAGTTCGAAGAACAATTAAGACTCAATCTCCCTCTCTGTCTGTGGCTTCCTCATAATTTCCTCTCTGTCTGTGAAATGCTCCAAAAACTCCTCTCCCTTCTATGCGCTATTTCGTCTCCTTATACCCCCCGACATCATCGTCTTAGCCTCCAACAAGTTCTTTTGTATTCCCTGCCCTCCAGCTCATGGAAACCTAGAATGATCTTTTCCATTTTTGGAGGCAGTCAAACTTGTTTGCTTAAATAACATTATGAGTTGAGTGAGTTGGTTATGTTCTTGTTAAATGATTTAGTAAAATGTTTATGTCATACATATTGTTATATTATTTGTATGTTATGTTATATTATTTAAATGTTATTAAGTCCCTTTAGTTGATATAATGTATATAATTATATTTCTTGTTTGTGTTTCTTTTTCTTTTAATTGAAAGATATCCAAAGTATGCTTACTTTTAGTTAATATAATATTTATATTAAACTTTCTTTTTAATTTGTATAACAAATTAATATGTATATATTATAATTTCCCCTTTTATATAATATATATTGTATCCCTAATGTACTTTGTATAACCCATTGTATTTACTTTAATTTTGTATGATATATTCTAGTTATATATTATGATGGTGATACATACATTAAGTATCTCTACTCAAAACATTCATTATATTTTAACGATTTAAGTATTTACTTAATACTTCAATAATTGATTCATTACCCTATACTTGGACACATTTTTTTTAATTAGTTAGTATGTATACTAGTGCAGTGCATGCGATGCTTGCATATGTGGCTATCATATGCATGCCTCACATGCATATTAATATCCTTATGCTCTCTATAATTAGATATGGGTCATTACAATTCTAGTACATGGATACCAGGTATGATAATATGATAATTGGGACACGTGTGTGTGTGTGTATATATATATATATATATATATATATATTGTTATGCATATGCTTGGATGAAAGCTAATCTACAGGATGGAAGGGTGCTATGTGATAGCCAAAGAACCATACTATCAACTGGTCGACGTTGGGTCATCGAATGAGTGAGGGTATGATGTACATTGTTCTATTGAATTTTATATTAATTGATATGCATTGCTATGACCTTGGATAAGATGCAAGTTTGGAGGTGACATGAATTCTTGACTAAATAATTCAATGACAAGCACCCAAAACCAATGCCATAGTTTGGCCCATGATAGGGTGTTGACCCTAGCTCTAAAGGTGGAGTGGAGGCATTTCCCACCATGTAACCTCCAAATCTAGAGTCATGGGAATTCTTCGATGGACACTCCCCTAGATGTGTGGTGACAACTATCGGTTTCAAGCTCAGGAAGTTAGATTAATATATTCAACGCTTCTATTGTTTTGGTTCTATCATGGTTACGTCAATATAGTCGATTCCATAATATATTGTAGTAGAGGACAGATAAGATGGCAATGGAAGTAAGTTAGGGAGGATGGGTGGATATAGGTGATATGTGAACCCTAAGTGGGAAGTTATTTCTACATATGCTTTTACTTCATTATGGTTATTACTTATTATTCCATGTTTGTTATGTTTGATTGTCATATTACTCCTTAACTGCTTGTATACTCTTGACTCTAACTTTAGGATTAAGTTTTTTTAAGGAAGGATGTATTTAATGCTCACTCCTCGACCCTATTATGGTATGCCTAGTTATTAGCCTACTTGTTGACATATTGATTGTTATGTAATTTCTTGTTGGTATTATTAATATAAGTACAAGGTATGTGTATGCTAGTTATATACCCAAATCTTGCATGGATACATTGGTATTATATGGTCTGCCATGCTAGCTGAATATTAAATGCAACTTTATGGTTAGCCCTTAAGCTTGATTAATGATTAATTGATGTCATTTTATGATTATTCCTTAATCTTTCTTAATGATTAGTTGATGTAACTTTATGATTAATCCTCGAGCTTTATTAATGATTAATTAATGTTATATACTTTTAAGTATAACCATATGATTAATTTGATATTAAATAAATTTGGGCCCTCACATAACTCGCTAATTTTGACTAAATCGAAATGATTGTTTGGTTATTTGATTGTGCAATAATAGCTATTATTTGGGGATTTGTTATCTTGTCTTATTCCATAGGGTGGGGGACAGGGTGGGAGTGGATGGGAGGGAAGGGAAAATATTGACATTAATAGGGTTAGGTGGAGCTTTAAGGGGATAGATATTTTGGTTGGGAAGGATTTATGGTTTGGTAGGCGAGCCATTAATGGTGGAAGAATGGTGAGTTATAAATGAAGGGGGGGAAGAATTTGTGAACTCCCTTTTCCATTTTGGGTTTTTTTCTTGGAGTCTAGGGGAGGAGAAAGAAGTTGGGAACCCATAAGAATTTTAGAATTAATGAGTTGTTACAATCTGTGGAGGTTGAGGGAAGTGTTGGGCACTTTGTGTTCTGGACACACATTACAGGCTATGGTTTTTGGCTTGGGCACTGAGGGATAGGTAATCTATAGAGGTTCCATGGGGTTAGGAAGAAAAATATGATGTTTCTGATTAGTTGGGTGGCAAATTCAACTGGATAGGTTTTGAGGATCACAAGAAGGAAAACTACCTCAAGCTAACTGAGGACCCTACAAATGTTGTCAAGAAATTCCACAAGAAAATTGTGCAAAAGATTTAACTTGTTTAATGTTTCGAGTGGACTCTTTGACCATCATCAAAGACTAGAAAGCTTAATGATGTCTAAGCGAGTGTCGGGGATCCCGTAAATAGAAAATCTCACAAAGTATCCGTTAAAGGAATCAATATTTTATTCATTCAAGGGTATCAAGTCATATATATAAGCACAAATATTAAGGGAAATAATCTTCTCTCTGAACACAAGGGTGAGAGTGAGGGTCAATACAACAATAGTCATAGGCACGTAGCCTCTACAACAATATTTCTCATCTTCATGTCACTTGTAGGGAATTGAACCCGAGTGGGGGTTTAACAACCATTTCACCCAACCACCTAAGATAAACCCAATTGATATATGTGTGTGTGTGTGTAATTAAATTTATATATTTTTCTTAATTTGACCTTTGAATTGTTACCCTTGAAAGAGAAGAATATTTATTCCATTAACTATTTCTTTGTGGCCTTTTCCATTTAAGGGCTCCTCAATGCTCATTTCGACATTATTAAGTTTTTTGGTCCATGATGGTGGATGGAGAGTTAAGTTGAAATGTTAGACAAGTTAAATGTGTTACACACTTTTCTTTTGAAAATTCTTGACATCATGAACAATTATGAAAATCTACTTGCACTTATGACACTACGAATTCCAAGGCACTATTCTTGTTGTTAGCAAAGTTTATTTTATGTAAATTCATTTGTATATATATTTATGCTTACAATACATTGTTTAAATGAAAATAGTAGACTTGAGCCCGTTCAATTCAAATTTTTTAACATGTTCAAATATTTGAGGCCATATAAGTGGGCGTCACAATTCTTGGCAAGAAGTCAACTTTAGGGCTTAAGTATGCTAAATTTTGGAACATATATACAAAAACTTTTAGAATTTCATTCATAAATTTCTTAGAATAGGATTATCAACATCTATGGTTCCTAAATCCATCAGGAATCTGTTAGTGTCAGTTAGTTATGCCTGTCACCAGTGACCAAATATGGTTTTACTAAGTTTTATTAGGGGCCTCAAAGTCAAAATTTTATCATGTCACTAGGTTTTCATAATAAAATTTGGTCACTGGTTAATTTGTCTAGGATTATCTCTATTCTCTCAAGAATTTCACATGTCGGTCACTTACATCACTTAGCTGATTGTTTCATCATTAAGAGAATATCCTCATAATGTCAGTCATCACCACCATGATTTCACTTAGTCTAATGTCTCCATTAGGTCGTTAAGTTTTCAAGGTCACGAACACTTTCATTTCATTCATAAAAGTCCAACATAGGATGAAGTTGTGATAAGAAACTCTTTTCAATAAATTCTGATGTAATTTCATAAGTACTTCATAGCTACAGTTTCAAGGTTCCAAAAAGGAAGGTTCACTGTTCAAAGAAGATACAAAAAAATCAAGGTTACAAGTGTCCAAGGTTGCCAAGTTAAAAAAGAATGAAAGTCATGTTTGAAAGAGACATGTAGGGCCCATTATCACTCAAATGAATGTTATGCTATGTCTATAAAAGCCCAAAAGACTCATACACATTTCATTTTCCTTCCTATCTCATTTTTTTATCGAACTCATTCCTCCTTAGGTGAGAAAACACAGGTTTTTTAGCTTAAACTGGTAAAATTTGCTTGGCGCTGCACATAGAAACATTGCGTTGCGTTTATGGAAGAGGCGTTTCGCGTAGAAGCAATGCGCTGCTCAACGGTGAACTGCACTACACACAGGACAAAGTCTCTCGAAACTCATAAAAAATCACTCAAATTAAAATTTTAAGTTTGCATTCCAGTTTCTTCATGCTCTAAGCCTCATAAGAAGTAAGTACACTCATTTCACCCCCTCTTTTCGTTTGGCAAAACAAACAAATTGATGGTGAGTTTAATCCTCTAGGGTTTGTACGAGTTTCATGTTTTAAAGCTTGAAAATGATTAGTTGGAGCTTTGAAACCTTAAAATAACTATCCCTATACCTTTGTTTGCATGCAACTCATCATCCCATTCACCAACAAACCATTTCCCTTTAGTTCACTTCACCTCCCTACAAACCCTAGCCCTAATCTATCGAATTGGGTAGTTTCCATAGCTAGGACCGTGTTTAAATTTTCTTGCTCGTTTCCCTTATTCATTTCCCTCCATTTCCCTACTACCATTTCACTTCCCTAATTCCCTCATTTCACCACTTCACCCATTTCTCATTGTTTTTTCCATTTTCCTGTCATCTAGGGTTTTCAAAATGGAAGGATATTCTTCACCATCAGAGAAGAGAAAACATCATAAAGGGGGGAGGATTCTGAGGTATGAGCCCACAAATTGAAATGAGATCAACTCTTCACCATTCATAAGACATTTCTTTGAAGTTGTCAACTGCCTAGGGTTTTGTTAAAGAGTGGGTGAAGTAGGTTTTCATGAGAAACTCACTAGATTTGATTGCCACCAGTCTGAAAGGAGAAAAAGGAACCATTGCATGATTGATTTCACATTCTCAGTTACTACCATCTCTCTTGCCACAGGGATACCAAATCATGGGGAGTATTGGTTCAAAGGCATGAGCCTAGACCTTGAGCAATACAAACCCTTCTTGAAATCACCCTACAGAGAGGCTCATTCACACATCATTCCATTCAGATACTTGTTGGAAAAGTATGCACCAATAATGAAGGTTGTGATGAATTTTTTCACTTGTGAGGGGAGATTTTCCAGATTGTATCAATACCACATTAGGCTACTAATGCACTTCACAGCTGTGAAACCTCTTAACCTGTGTAACTACTTGTGTAGAAGTCTCATCAAAATGTCTGAAAAGGTGCAAATGAAAAACAAAGAGAATTACCCTATACTTTTCCATCACCATTTGATAAAGGTTGTAGTCCTCCATCAGTTGGCAGAAAAGAACATAGCATGGGATACCTTTACTGAAACCGCCTTACATAGGCATGAGACTACTTCACCAAGCCATTCCCAAGAAACATCAACACAACCTATGGAGGTAGGGTCATCAAAAAAATCAGAGGAGCTTCCCAACGCACCTAGACCTGAGGTGACCAAAACATACCAGGGAGGAAAAAGACTTGTGTTTACTTCTCAAGTTGAGAAAAGGGCCAAGCCTTCTACATCAGCACAACATGGATCACATTCGCTGAACGACGAGCAAATTGAGCATGATTTTTACCTAGTTGACTTGGAGGCAGAAGATGAAAATTCAACCTTGCAACAAGCTATCAAGGAGAAGGATTCCTAGATCAGGGAGCTCCTGGACAATTTGGCAAGGGCCAGATTTATCATTTCTTTCCTTGAGCAAGAAAACAATCAACTCAAGGCCAAATAGCTAATGATGGAAAAAGAGAAATCCAAGATGTTGAAGCAAGAGGTCAAAGGTAAAGCAGTGTTATAGCATAATGAGCAAGAAAAGCAGGTTGGAAAGAAGAGGCTTAGGACAATGGGTCTTAAAAGAGCATTGCAGAAGGAAAGATACCAAAACCTATTAGATGAGGATTTGCATATTGAAGACATAATTGCTATGGAAATCAACGAAGGCAGATAATATTGGCTAAGCAAAGTCAATTTCCATCTAGAGAAGATTATTGATAAGGCTAACAGGGATAACCAAATGTTGAGGCACATGGCCCACCACTACCAAACCAAGAACAAGATTTGCAATATTAAGGTCAAACAAATGAAAAACAAGCTGAAGGAAACCCTAAAAGGAAAAAATGAGAAAGAAAAATTGGAGATGCTTTCTGAGGCATCCCTGATAGCATATTAAACCTCATTTGGCACTTTTGGACCAATTTTGGGAGTTTTTTGAGCATTACTGGTTTTTGGTGAAATTTGGTGCAAATTCAGAAAAATACATTAGTCACAGAAACACAACGAATTGGCGCTGCACTTTTTCCTCAGAACTCCAAATGACAAGTGGCTTGCATTTATAGAAAGCTAATGGCCTCCTCTCAAAATGTATTTCCTCGGATTTTTCAGGCAGAGCTCAGATTTTGAGAAAAATGAGAAAAAGGGGTCAAAAATCAACATTCTGCCCCTCGTTTTGACAGGCGTTGCACTTCTGGAGACACCTTGGGAGAATGCGTTTTGAAGGCCTTCCCATGGGTAATTTAAAAAAATTCAAGATGTTATGGAAACTAGACAGACAATTCTAGTTTACCATTCTTTCAGATTTCAATTTTGACTTCAGGAAGGCACCTCAAAGTGGCCTCAAGCTTGGTGTTGCGCTTCTGCAATTTTCTGAGATTTTAATTAAAAATTTCTCTGTGTAATTTCTCAAATTTTCTAGTTTGACTTGGGTAAAGGTAACTTGATGATCTAAATTTAGTATTTCGAAGTCTTGTTGATGCAATCATGAACAAATTAGCATGATAGGTTGTTTTTATGGTTAATTAGGCCTCATAAATGAAGAAAAATGCAAATCAAAGCCTAAGAGAAGAGTTTATTTTTGACCTTCTCACTCTCCCTTGTTGGTTGAGATATTCTTGGAAACTAGTCCACCACTCATGGATTCGACCCCTGAAGGTTGGGAAATTTTTTATCTTAGTCTATATGTATCATTTTCTCAATCAGAGAGAAGGGTTGGACATTTGAGGAGAGAATTTGTGTCTAGTGCTTTCACTCAGCTAATCAAAGGAGCAGTTACAACTATATTTCAGGAATTCATGTGTAGTGAGTTTGTGATGTTGTTTTATTTATATGTTAGTTTCTTATGAATGAATCCATCTTTCTTAACATGTTTTGCTTTCCTCGGTGATTTTCCTTACAATTATATAGGCAAAATTCTTTATATTTAAAGCTCTGTTTATGTGGAAAATAATTTCTATGTATTTCTTCTTCTAGATTAATGAATTCATGGCACACATGCTCATTATGACCTTCTAAGCTTCTCAGACCATACACTATATTTACCAAACTCTCATATCCATCACAAGGCATTGCTATCTTGCTCCTCCTTATGCTTGCAACTGCAGCCCTTGAGGCCTTGACCTAACCGCTTTTGCTCATCCCTTGTCCAACAATCTAAAAACCCTAAATTTCCAAAAAAATTATCAGAAACTATTATATCTAGCCTAAAATCCATCTTTCTTCAGTCATTGACTGTGACATTCTTAGAGAGATCCCTCTCTGGTTTAGCAGGGCTAGTTACTGAATTGCAAATGGTTTGAGGTTACCTTTTTCGATCTCCTGCTCAGCTTGAGACATTGTAGAGGATAACATTTTTGGCGTTGTTTCCAGGGAAACCACTGATATATCATTCTTGGTATTCATTCTATTAGAGCATTCAAGACTGGTTTTGTAGGTGACAACTTCCAATATCTAAAGAAAGGCTGATTTAAGAAATTATATCAAGTTTAAGGTTTAAACATTCTGGCTCCTAAAAGACATACAAGGTCAAATCCAGACCCAAATCCACCTTCTATTGTTGATGGCCCAGAAAAACTACTTAGGAAACTCAAGTCACCTATTTCTGAAATTACAACTCGAAAATTAGAAAGAACTACTTCTTTGCTCGAAAATTTATTCACTATTGAGCATCTTTCTTTTGGTATTCAATTTGATCTATCTCTTTTCAGATCAAAATTTGAGTCTTGCCTTTTTGAAGTAGTACTTGATCCTTTTTAAAATGATTCTTACCTCCTATCTTCGAAATCCCTCTTTTCTAATGCTGATCATGAGATGTGGTTAAACTTTGATAAACTCCAGAGTCTAGCTGACCAACTTCAAATCACCACTGAAAAAGATTACATCCAATATCAGCTTGAAAACCTAGCTACTACTTCATCCTTTTCTGCACCTCCAAATACATTAGTCACTTCATCTCTTTTAACATCACCTCCATTAGTGTCATTGTCTTTATCTACACAACTTGTTGTAGTACCTCTACTACATCCTCCAATAGTCATGGCACGATTTGCCCCTCTAATCTTACCTTCTCAACTTGCTTCTCTACCTCAAAACTATGGCCAAAGACTCCCTCTATTTGATGGAAGTTTAGAAATCACAGCCCAACAACATGTTGATAAATTGGTAGATTTTATCTTAAAGAGATTGATGAAGAAGATGCTAAGATGAGAATCATAGCTTAGAGTTTTTCTAGAGATGTCAAGAAATGGTTTTGTAGTTTGGCTGCTAATTCAATCAATAGCTCTTAGCGGTTGATAGAATTATTCTTAGCATGATGGCAAGAAAAGAAATATCCACTACAGATTTTGTTTGAGTACAATTCCATGAAAGGAAACCCAAATGAGACAGTGCAAGAATTCACAACAAAGTTCAATATGGTGTATAATTCCATTCCTAATGATATGAAACCTCCTCCTGGTTTAACACTTCTCCACTATCCTGATGCCTTCAACCCAGACATGGCATATTGGCTTAGGGAGAGATACCCTGCAACTCTAGAAGATATGCAACAAAATGCAATAAGTGTCGAAGCTAATCTGCTCATCAAGAAATCTAAAACAAACCTGAGAAACCTGAGAAGAAAGTGGTCTTTAAAGAAGATTCCTCTTCATATTTAGATGTAAAACTTGACACTTTGATTAAAAATATGGAAAGAATGATGGACAAAATGTATATAGTAGATCGACAAGCGGAGCCTTCAGTAAGGAATCCAAATTATCGAGGAAAACAACAACAACAGTTTAGAAATAAGCAGAAAGAGCAGTGAAACTAGGATCGTTAAGGACAAATAAGAACTCCATTTCAGCAAAATTACATCGAAGGGCAGGAAGAAGATGAAGAGGAAATTGTTGAAGAAAATAATTTCTTTGAGAAAGATGAACTACCTACTTTTCTAACTGAAGAATATCAGTTTTCTTAGGAGTCTTTTATACCAAGTGATCAGTAGCTTGTACTTGCAAGTGATGATCTATGGATAGTGCAAACCGAAGAATACCAAAGAGGATATCATAATGCTCTCAACCATTTGCAGAAGTAATACAATTTAAGAAACATAAATGTACTTGTCGCATTGATCTAAAAAGGCAGAATGCACAAAAAGATACACAAGGCAAAGAAACAACCCCTGCAGATCAAAATAAAGAGAAGGAGATTATCATATTGAGTCGGGATAAAACCAATGGATCCTCTACCAACAATGTGAGGAAATATAAGGAGGTTCAAAGCCAAAGTCATAAGGAGTCTCAAGCTAAAGGGCATATTGAAAAGAAGGACATCACTACAAAAGAGGTAGATAAACAGTCTAATCTATTTAGTTTAGAGAATGAAATTTCCAAATTGAAAGTTTCAATTCCTCTAACTGAATTAGTAAAGAATGATAAGTACAAGTTTCAGATTGCTAAAATGTTGAAGGTAGACCAAATGTCAAACACAGTTAATGTTGTCGATGATGAGCCTGCAATTCTGTTTGGTCCAACCTTAGAGGGAAGCCCTGAAGATAGTGAAATCCCACCTTTCTATCTTAGTCTGAAACTTCATGATTTTATCCTCCATAATGCCATGCTAGATTCTGGTGCCTCGCATAACCTTATGCCAAAAGTTATTATGGACAAACTAGGATTGAGTATCACCCGACCTTATCATGACCTCTATTCATTTGATTCGGGAAGAGTGAAATGTCTTGGCCTTATCAAAGACTTAGTAGTGTCCTTGGACCAAATTCCGGCCAAGAATGTGTTGATGGATGTAGTGGTTGCTGATATTCCTCCTCGGTTTGGTATGTTGCTCTCAAGGTCTTGGGGGACAAAGATGAAAGGAACCTTGCAACTTGATTTTTCATATGCTACTATACCAGTATTTGGGCAACTTAGAAAACTCTACTGGGAGAAGAAGATGAAATTCATGATTAGTAGCAAAGAAAAACCAATTAATCACCCCATCCATGCTGTACATACTGATCTAGACTCTTTCATTTTGCATAGTGATGTGAATCCAGTAGATGATGATAGTTAGCTTGTAGAAATTTTAGAAGTTTCAAGTGTTATAAGTAGTGTACATGAAGTTTTGATCGCTGAAGAAAAGGAAAAGAATGAAGAGTGTTTGCAGCTAGAAAATTCTCTTGAAAATATTGTTGAGTCAGTGTAGAAAACAGAGATTATTGAGACAATGAGTCATCCTCCAAAAAATCAAACATTTCAGCCTTCCGAAGTTCTATTTCCGGATGAAGAAGATGGTCTTTGGACCATGGAGTTTGATGGTGCGTTGGGGAAAGAAGGAGCTGGGATTGGCATGTGGATTCATGGTCCATTGCATCATTCATGTAAAATTCCACACAATGTAAGAATGAGTTCTTATAAGTTGGCCTTTGATTGCTCAAATAATGAGGTGGAGTACGAAGCACTGATTGCTGGCCTTAAAATTCTGAAAAAGTTGGGAGCAAAGAAAATTTTAGTTTATGGCGACTCCAAGTTGGTAATTAAACAAGTGAAAGGGGAATACCAGGCCAAGCATCCAAGAATGAGAGATTATCACAATGTTGTCCTTGACATTCTTAAAAAATTTCAGAATATACTTTATCTTTGATTCCTAGATCCATAATATTATGTCTGCTTCTCTTGCTATTGCAACTAGTATGGTGAAGATTCCCATTCACTCCAATAAGAAGTATTCAATTGATGTTAAACATCGCCCAACTATCCCTGACAATTTGAGATATTGGCAAGTGTTTTGGGATGACAAACAGATCAATAATTTTCTGCAGATGGAAGATGAATTCTTGAATTTACATATTGATGATGCATCTGATGAGAATGATCCAGAAATTGAAGCAACCGAGATTAAATATTGTAGTTGAGAGACAATAACATTCCAAGAGGTCTTGTACCTGTGGAAGAGTTATTTGATCGTGATGATGTTGCTAAAAACCCACC
Source organism: Pinus tabuliformis (assembly GCA_031772625.1). Taxonomy (NCBI): domain Eukaryota; kingdom Viridiplantae; phylum Streptophyta; class Pinopsida; order Pinales; family Pinaceae; genus Pinus; species Pinus tabuliformis. The sequence goes on along the minus strand of CM062817.1, from coordinate 838,822,633 downwards.
ATGGTTCCCACAGAGAAAGGTGTTGAAGATGTGAACATTGGTACAACAGACAAGCCTAAGATGGTTAAATTGTCAAAGTCTCTATCTCCTGAGATGAAAAGTAAGTACATTGATTTGATGGCAGAATTTTCTGATGTATTTTCTTGGGACTATTCAGATTTAAAGGTGTATGATAAGAACATCATTCAACACACTATACCGGTTAAGCTTGATCAAAATCCATTCTACCAGAAGCTGAGGAGGATTAATCCTAAGCTGCTGCCATCCATCGAAAAAGAGGTAAATAGGCTTTATAAATCTGGTATTATAGTTCCTATTTGATTTTTTGAATGGATGTCCAATCTTGTGCTGGTGAGAAAGAAGATCAGGGAAATTCGTCTTTGTATTGATTTCATAAATTTAAACAAAGTATCCTTGAAGGACAACTATCCCCTGCCAAAGATGGATCATATTCTTCAGAGGGTAGTTGGGTCTTCCAGGATGTCATTGCTTGATGGATATTCCAGGTACAATCAAATTTTGGTACATAAGGATGATCAGTTGAAAACAACCTTCACAACACCATGGGGTACATTCATGTACGCCAAGATGCCATTTGGATTAAAGAATGCAGGAGCAACATTTCAATGGGCTATGGACATAGCTTTCGCCAATGAAAAGGATGTATTTCTGGTTATTTATTTAGATGATCTCACAATTTTTTCTAAATTTGATGAAGATCATTTACATCATCTAAGAATTGTCTTTTAGAAATGCAAAAAAATTGGTATATCACTAAATCCAAAAAAGAGCTTATTTTCCATGGAAGAAGGCAAGCTGTTGGGGCACATTATCTCCAAGGATGGCATTCGCATTGACCCTGCAAGAGTTGAATCCATTCAAAAATTAGATTTCCCAAGGAACAAAAAGAAATTCAGTCATTTAATGGGAAAATCAACTTTTTGAGGAGATTCATTCCCAACCTTGCTGAACATTTGAGAGAAATGACAGACATGCTGAAAAAGGACAGTGAGGTAAGATGGTTTGTAGATGCCAAGAAGTCTTTCAATGTGGTCAAATTTGCATTATCTACTGCTCCTACTTTAATCAGTCCCGATTATACTTCAGATTTCATCATATTTTCATTCGCCTCAGAGCATACCTTAGTAGTTGTCCTAATGCAAAAGAAAGATTAGAAAAATGAACATCCTATAGTATTCTTCAGTTGAACAATAAGGGATACAACTTTGAAATACAATATAATTGAGAAGTAGGCTTTGGATTTGGTGAAAGCTATCAAAGATTTCCGACTATACATTTTGCATTCTCACACCATAGCTTATGTTCCGATAGCAATAGTAAAATAAGTTCTTATGCAGACAGATCCAGAGGGTAGGCAGGGAAAATGGATCACAACCATGTTAGAATATGATTTGGAGATAAAGCCCACAAATCTCATCAATGGATAAGGTTTGGCCAAGCTCATGGCTTAATCTAATTTGCATGCATTAGATATCAATCTGATTGCTGCTCTTTTTGAAGAGGAAGTAGAAGATTCACAGTTACAGGTGTCCGACATGTTCGTTTCATCTCCATGGTACTCTGACATAGTTTATGTATTGCAGCATTTAAATCCTCCACGGGAAGTTCCCAAAGGTAAAAGTAGATCCTTAAAGTTGAAAGCTTCAAAATATTGTATTCTTGATGGTGTTTTGTTTTGGAAAGATCCGGGTGGTGTATTGTTGAACTATCTAGTTGAAAATGAAGAAAAGGATGTAGTTATAGATTTCCACAAAGGAGATTGTGGTGGCCACCTTTTCTGGAAAACCACGGCAAAAAAATTTTAAGGGTTGGTTTTTATTGGCCTACTCTTTTTTTTGATGTATATAAAACAATGATGAGCTATCATGAATATCAAATTTTTTAGGGAAAATGAAAACTTTTACCATTACCCTTGTAGTCTGTTTCGGTCACAACTCCTTTCCAGCAATGGGGTTTTGATTTTATCGGGGTAATCCATCCTTCATCGTCTGCACAACAGAAATGGATCCTAATAGCCACAGATTATTTTACAAAATGGATTGAGGCAATCCCAATTAGGCAAGCTGTTATCATTCAGTTTATTGAATCTAATATCTTGTCTAGATTTGGCTGCTCACAGAAGATAATCACCGATAATGTTGCTGCTTTCAAGTCCAATAATGTGGTGGAGTTTTGTGCAAAGTATCATACTGTATTGGGGAATTCTACTGCTTATCATCCACAAGGGAATGGTCTGGCTGAATCTTCCAACAAATCTTTGATCAACATCATCAAGAAAGTTTTAGAAGTCATTAATGCTTTATGGGTAGAAAAAGTCAGTACTAATAAATCCATAGCTATGTCTCCTTTTCAGTTGGTGTATGGGATTGATACTATTTTCCTTCATTCCTTGACGTCTTGGTCATGAAAATTCTGCAGGAATTGGATAGCGAAACAAATGATATGCAACGAAGAATAAGTCAAATGATCCATTTGCAGCAAACTAGGGAGGAAGTTTTTCAAAATACTTCTAAACTTCAGGAAAGAATCAAAAAGATTTATGATCGCAAGACAAAAGAAGACAATTTCAACCTAGGTGATGTGGTTCTTTGTTGGGATGTGAGAAATGAAGAAAAGGGAAAACATGGCAAGTTTGAAAATTTATGGAAAGGACTGTACAAAATCTCAACTTTTAGAGGAAAGAATGCTTATCTGTTGGAGGAAATGAATGGGAAAGATTATTCGGGAGGAGTGATGAAGGGTAGGCTTCTCAATCACTACTATTCCTGAAGAAATTTATTCAAAATTTTCATTACCATTGTATATACCAGTTTACTTTTCATGTCCAAGTGTGAAGTGGCTATCATAGGAGTTTGAAGCCCGAGGAGAAGGCCATAAGGCTTCTTTGATCAATTGTTAGTTTTATTTTTCTTTTAAGGTCATGTCATGTCAGATAGTCAGACACTTTTTAGATTGAGTTTAGTCTCTTGCATTTTGACTCCATTGCCCAATGAATAAGGCTACCTAGTCTACAGTGTTCTTGACACCTCCAAGGAGCTGCCATCCCCAACTGGAGCCAATGTTAGTGTCAGTCAGTTATGCCTGTCACTAGTGATCAAATATGTTTTTACCAAGTTTTTTTAGGGGTCTCAAAGTCAAAATTTTATCATGTCACTATGTTTTCAAAATAAAATCTAGTCACTAGTTAGTTTGTTTAGGATTATCTCTATTCTCTCAAGAATTCCACGTGTCGGTCACTTACATCACTCAGATGAGTGTTTCTTCATTAAGAGAATATCTTCATCATGCCAGTCATCACCATCATGATTTCACTTAGTCTAATGTCTCCATTAGGTCATTAGGTTCTCAAGGTCACCAACACTTTCATTTCAGTCATAAAAGTCCGGCATAGGATGAAATTATGATAAGCAACTCTTTTCAATAAATTCTGATGTAATTTCATAAGTACTTCATAGCTACAGTGTCAAGGTTCCAAAAAGGAAGGTTCACTGCTCAAAGAAGATACAAAAAATCCAGGTTACAAGTGTCCAAGGTTGCTAAGTTAAAAAATAATGAAAGTCATGTTTGAAAGAGACATGTAGGGCCCATTATCACTCAAATGAATGTTATGCTATGTCTATAAAAGCCCAAAAGACTCATACACATTTTATTTGCATTCCTATTTCATTTTGTTATCGAGATCATTCCTCCTTAGGTGAAAAAACACAGGTTTTTTAGCTTAAAATAGCAAAATTTTCTTGGTGTTGCGCATAGAAACACTGCATTGCGCTTCTGGAGGAGGCACCTAGCGTAGAAGCACTGCACTATGCTTTGGCACTGCACACCAGTGAATTGCATTGCGCACAAGACAAAGTCTCCTAAAACTCATACAAAATCACTCAAATTAAAATTTCAAGTCTGCATTCCAGTTTCTTCATGCTCTAAGCCTCATAAGAAGTAAGTACACTCATTTCACTCCCTCTTTTCCTTTGGCAAAACAAATAAATTGATGGTGAGTTTAGTCCTCTAGGGTTTGTATGAGTTTCATGTTTTAAAGCTTGCAAATGATCAATTGGAGCTTTGAAACCCTAAAATAACTATCCCTATACCTCTGTTTGCATGCAACTCATCATCCCATCCACCAACAAACCATTTCCCTTCAGTTCACTTCACCTCCCTACAAACCCTAGCCCTAATCTATCAAATTGGGCAGTTTCCCTAGCTAGGATCGTGTTTAAATTTTCTTGCTCATTTCCCTCATTCATTTCCCTCCATTTAACTTCCTAAAGATTTCTAAAACCCCTGTCCATCTCCCAAAATTTCCCTACTACCATTTCCCTTCCCTAACTCCCTCATTTCACCACTTCACTCATTTCTCACTGTTTTTTTCCATTTTCCTGTCATCTAGGGTTTTCAAAATGGAAGGAGATTCTTCACCATTAGAGAAGAGAAAACATCATAAAGGGGGGAGGATTCTGAGGTATGAGCCCACAAATTGCAATGAGATCAACTCTTCACCATTCATAAGTCAATGCTTTGAAGATGTCAACTGCCTAGTGTTTTGTCAAAGAGTGGGTGAAGTAGGCTTTCATGAGAAACTCACAAATTTGACTGCCACCAATCTGAAAGGAGAAAAATCCACCATTAGAGGAATTGATTTCACATTCTCAATTGCTTCCATCTCTCTTACCACAGGGATACCAAATCACGGGGAGTATTGGTTCAAAGGCATGAGCCTAGACCTTGAGCAATACAAACCCTTCTTGCAATCACCCTACAGAGAGGCTCATTCACACATCATTCCAGTCAGATACTTGTTGGAAAAGTATGCACCACTAATGAAGGTCATGATGAAGTTTTTCACTTGTGAGGGGAGATTTTCCAGATTGTATCAATACCACATTAGGCTGCTAATGCACTTCATAGCTGTGAAACCTCTTAACTTGTGTAACTACTTGTGTAGAAGTCTCATCAAAATGTCTGAAAAGGTGCAAATGAAAAACGAAGAGCATTACCCTAGCCTTTTCCATCATAGTTTGATAAAGCTTATAGTCCTCCATCAGTTGGAAGAAAAGAACATAACATGGGATACCTTTATTGAAACAGCCTTGCAAAGGCATGAGACTACTTCACCAAGCCATCACCAAGACACATCAGCACAACCTATGGAGGTAGGGTCATCAAACAAATCAGAGGAGGTTCCCAAGGCACCTAGACTTGAGGTGACCAAAACATACCAGAGAGGAAAAAGACTTGTGTTTACTTCTCAAGTTGAGAAAAGGGCCAAGCCTTCTACATCAACACAACAGGGATCACATTTACAGGATGAGGATCAAATTGAGCATGATTTTGACCTAGTTGACTTGGAGGCAGCAAATGAGCATTCAAACTTGCAACAATCTATCAAGGAGAAGGATTCCCAGATCAGGGAGCCCCTGGACAATTTGGCAAGGGCCATATTTATCATTTCTTTCCTTGAGCAAGAAAATAGTCAACTCAAGGCCAACCAACTAATGATGGAAAAAGAGCAATCCAATATGTTGAAGCAAGAGGTCACAACTAAAGTAGTGCTAGAGCATGATGAGCATGATGAACAATAAAAGCAGGTTGGAAAGAAGAGGCCTAGGACAATGGGTCTTAAAAGAGAATTGCAGAAGGAAAGAGACGGAAACCTATTAGACGAAGATTTGGATATTGAAGACAGAATTGCTATGGAAATGAACATAGACAAAGAATATTGGCTAGGCAAAGTAAATGGCCATCTAGAGAATCTTCTTGACAAGGCTAACAGGGATAACCAACTGTTGAGGCACATGGCCCACCACTACCAAACCAGGAACAAGATTCGCAATATCAAAGTCAAACAAATGCAAAACAAGCTAAAGGGAACCATAAAAGGAAAAAATGAGAAAGACAAACTGAAGATGCTTTCTAAGGCATCCCTAATAGCATAGTACACCTCATTTAGCACTTTTGGACCAATTTCGGGAGTTTTTGGAGCATTTTTGGTTTTTGGTGAAATTTGGTGTAAATTCAGAAAAATACACTGGTCACAGAAATGCAGTGCCAAGGCACTGCGATTTTTCCTCAAAGATCCAAATCACAAGTGGCTTTCATTTCCATAAAGTTGATGGCCTCCTCTCAAAACCCATTTCCTCAGATTTTTCAGACAGGGCCCAAATTTTGAGAAAAATGAGAAAAAGGGGTCAAAAATCAACATTTCGCCCTCTTTTTACAAGCGTTGCACTTCTAGAGACACCTTAGGAGAATGAGTTTTTGAAGGCCTTCCCATGGGTCATTTTCTAAAATTCAAGATGTTATGGAAACTAGACAAACAAGGCTACTTTAATGTTCTTTCAGATTTCAATTTTGACTTCAGGAAGGCATCTCAAAGTGGCCTCAAACTTGGTGTTGCGCTTCTACAATTTTTTGAGATTTTAATTAAAAATTTCACTCTATAATTTCCTAGATTTTCTAGTTTGACTTGGGTAAAGGTAACTTGATGATGTAACTTCAGTAGTTCAAAGTCTTGATGATGTAATAATGAATAAATTAGCATGATAGGTTGTTTTTATGGTTAATTAGGCCTCATAAATGAAGAAAAACTCAAATCAAAGTCTAAGAGAAGAGTTTGTTTTTGACCTTCTCACTCTCACTTGTTGGTTGAGATATTCTTGGAAACTATTCCACCACTCATGGATTCGACCCTTGAAGGTGGGGAAACTATTTATATTAGTCTATATGTATCATTTTCTCAGTCAGAATGAAGGGTTGGATATTTGAGGAGATAATTTGTATCTAGTGCTTTCACTCAACTAATCAAAGGAGCAGTTACAACTATTTTTCAGGAATTCATGTGCAGTGAGTTTGTGATGTTGTTTTCTTTCTATGTCAGTTTCTTATGAATGAATCCATCTTTCTTAACATGTTTTGATTTCCTCAGTGATTTTCCTTGCAGTTATATACGTAGCATTCTTTATATTTAAAGCTCTGTTTATGTGGAAAATCATTTCAATGTATTTCTTCTTCTAGATTAATGAATTCATGGAACACATGCTCATTGTAACATTCTAAGCTTCTCAAACCCTACGCTACATTGACCAAACTCTCAGATCCATCACAAGGCATTGCTATCTTGCTCCTCCTTATGCCTGCAACTGCAACCCTTGAGGCCTTGACCTAGCTACTCTTTCTCATCCCTGATCTAGCAATCCAAAAACCCTAAATTTCCAAAAATCTCATCAGAAACTATTATATCTAGCCTAAAATCCATATTTCTTCTAGTCATTGGCTGTGAAATCCTTAGAGAGATCCCTCTCTATCTTATCAGGGCTAGCTGCTAAACTACAAGTGGTTTGAGTTTACCTTTTTCGATTTGCTCCTCAGCTTGGGACATTGTAGAGGATAACAGAATCTATGGAAAAAGGATAGGTCATAAAGCTCTATAATAGGAAAATAGATAAAAATCACATATGTGGGGGGGTGGGGTGTTTGTTTAAAAAAAAAAACTAAAAAATAATTACACTAAGCAAAAAATTACGACAATAGCACACAACAATTGGTGTTACAAAAATCACTGATATCAACATATAACACGTGGTATTATAAAATTCATTGGTCTTGTGTTTCAAGAAAAATTGCTAGTTTCTCATCTACGAAAAACTTATAATACTTATGACTACAAAAACTGATCTGGATTTAAACAGGAACGCAACAAATTACAGATATAACCATAAATACTGAGATGCAGCAGAAATAACACTTCATATCATTAATATCAAATACTAAAGTATGCTTACAAACAAAATGGAAATAAGACTAGCTCCGACAATGGTAGCTTATCTCTGAGAAGAGATGTGGTGGCTATATGCCTCTAAACTGTGTTACAATGAGGCTCAAAGGCCAATTTATTGTTAATAAACAATGGAAAACCCTAAACATCCAAAAACCTAACCATAGGAGATGAAGCGCAAAACTATGGGCCCCTATTTGGGTAAATTGGTACATCAACTTCTTGGGGTCGTAAATTTGGTATATGATCTCCGTTTGACACACACAATACCTCGTTAGAAATATCTATTCAAGGAATACAACTTTTGAACGGCCAACATCTATCAATGGCTTGTGTTGTCCCCTGTTTTCCCAAAAAACGTCGTTTAGGGCCTCAAAATGGCTCCGAAAGTTTAGGACCCGAAATAACTGCCAAAAATTGTAAATTGTGCTACAATTAAGGAAACTAAAAAAATGAAAGAGATAGTTGTAGGGGTCCAAGTAGGATAGGTAGGTGGCCACCAACGTCCACCTGGATCATTCCTCCCCCCTTAGGAAGCAATGTTCCCCATTGTGTTGAGTGCCTCCATGAGATGGGGAAACTTCTGCTGAACTTGGTCCCTGGTGAGTTGTTCTACAATCTTTGATGTGTCCAGTAATGATGGGAAGCATGGTCGAAGGTAGTCCATATTGAACATTGGGTGAAAGCCAATGGATGGGGGAATGTTGCGCTCTAAAGCATTGTCTCCCACAACCTTGGTAGTGGTGTAAGGACCATATCAGAGTGGTCTGAGCTTCTGATGGGCTCTGGTAAGGCGTTCTTTCTGCAAATGCAACCAAAATTTGTCGCCCACTCGCAACTTGTGTGGCAATCGATGTTGACCACTTCGCTGCTTGTACTTTCCATTTTTCACAATGGAGCGACAATATATCAGCCTGTTGGGTAGAGGTGCTCCGAGAGTTAGATCGAATGAATGCTTGAGCTCACAGTGAAACGATACCCCTGTGGGTGAGGAGAAGATGTCCCTTTATTCTTTCATGATTGTATCCACCTGCTTCTGCTACATGGAGGAACCCTTCCCGAGGGTCATGGATGTGGCTACGATATGCCCCTTAATTTCAGAGCGAACCAGAAAGAAAATAAATTTCCTAGTCTGGGAGATGATCTTACTTCCTTTCTTAGCAGAGATCAAATAAGTGGCGGTAGGTGGGGCTACCTCCAGTATCCTGTATAATGTTTTACCCAAATAAATAATAACAACGTGAGGCCTTGACTCATACAAAACATGTCGCTTCCACAAGTATGGTTGGCCTAATAATACATCATAAACATCAAGGGGAGAAACATCACATAATACCTCATCTGTGAAGGGCTTGATGTTGTAGGGAAGGCGACGCTACTGGCTGACTCAGATATCTTGTCCTTGGTGAAGCCACCCGATGTTGTATGGATTCGGGTGTGGTATGGTCAATAGGCCCAATGGCTTCACGACCTTGCCTGAAATGAGGTTCTTTTGGATGCCACTATTGACAATGAATTGTAGCGACAAACCCTTCACCCACATTTGTGAGTGGAAAAGACGCTCCCCCTCCTCTGGATCTTTGGGCTCATTCTTCTGGATCTTAGCGGTGGCAACAATTGCGCTGTGCTTTGCATCAATAATCTTCTTCCCTTTGTCATTCCTCTTGTCGGGTCTTGACTCAGGTTTCGAACGTGCATCAGATTCTGAAGCCTTCAACTCGGTCACTCATGACTGCTTAGCCTGACACTCACTTGTGTTGTGAGTGGGGCTCTTATGGAACTCACACCACTTTTCTGTGTCCTTCTTTGACTTCGTGGTGGTGTTATTTTCTTGCGGCTTTGACGAGTTGTCTTGGGTCACCCCGCCTTGGTTTTGTCCTTTGTTCTTTGGATTCACAGATCCAAAGTCTCACTTCTTTTGTTTAAACTTCTACTCGATCTTGACAGCGTATCGGTATGTTGTGCCAAGCGAGGAGATGTCCAGGAACTCCATTTAGTCCTAGATGTACCTGTGCAGGCAGCCACGATACTTGAGTACCAAATGTTTATGAGAATCCTTGATACCCAACTTTGTGCGAAGGGTATGAAAAACATTAGTAAACTCTAGCACGTCTTGGTCCCTTCCCTGCCGCAGCGTGGTCCACTTTATGTATTTATCCTCATAACTCTCGACAAGGTAGTACTGATCCTTGATGGCGTCTCGGAACGAATTCCAACTGGGTGTGGCTGAAAACAGTGAGGTCGTACTTTCATCCTTCCGCTCACAGTAGGTTTCCCACCAGTCCTTGACATGGCGGGCGACTTTGAAAGGAGAAAAAGTAATCTTTTCCCGGCTGGAAAAATCATGAACAAAAAATATCCTTCTAGCATATTTAACCATTTATCTACGACGTCTGCATCTATTTGGCCATCAAATATGGGAATGTTAAAGTTTACTTGTACCTTAAAAGGAGTGGAGCCTCCAGAGTGGCTGCTAGACGTGGACGCGCTGTCGGTGGGCAACCGTTGAAGGATCTGGGAAAAATTATCCATCATCGCATTCCTTTGTTTCTCGAGGGCCTCCTCAAGCAATATTTTGATAGGATCTCCTACCCCCTCGTCTTTCTTTTCATCCACCATGGGAGGCCGTTGGGATATGCGAGGTTGGTCTTGCAAAGGTTCGATTAGTTCAAGCCCTAATTACTTATATCCCAACCTCGTTGGGGACATGCAAAGAAAAACAGAGTAAGACCGCTCTGATACCATTGATCCGTATTTAAACAAGAACACAACAAATTACAGATATAACCATAAATACGGAGATGCAACAGAAATAACACTTCATTTCATTAATATCAAATACTAAAGTATGCTTACAAACATAATGGAAATAAGACTAGCTCGGGCGATGGTAGCTTATCTTTGAGAAGAAATGTGGTGGCTACATGCCTCTAAACTATGTTACAATGAGGCTCAAAGGCCTATTATTGTTGAGAAACAACGAAAAACCTTAAACATCCAAAAACCTAACCCTAAGAAATGAAGTGCCAAACTATGGGCCCCCGTTTGGGTAAATTGGTACATCAAATTCCCAAGGTCGTAACTTTGGCATATGATCTCTGTTTGACGGGCACAATACCTTGTGAGAAAGATCTATCCGAGGACTACAACTTTTGAATGGCCAATATTTGATTATAAGCAATGTTGGCTCTAGTTTTCCCAAAAAACATCGTTTAGGGCCTCAAATCGACTCCAGAAGTTCAGGACCTGAAAAAAGTGCCAAAAATAGTAAATTGTGCTATAATTAAGGAAATTGAAAAACTGAAAGTGACAATTGTGGGGATCCAAGTGGGATAGGCAGGTGGCTACCAACATCCACCTCGATCAAAAACTCCATCCCTATATTTTGTGCCAGAGTAAATTCTAACAAATTGGCAACACAATAAAGAAGAAAAAAACTGCATGACTAAGTTGGATTATGACTCTGACTTATTTTCACCATTGGTTATGCCATTGAAGTGGATTTTCTTCTTCTTTACCACTATTGTGAAAATTTCCTTTGTCTTTGATGAGGTCCTCATTGTTCTTTCCTTTCCTAATTTGTGTGCATCTGGGATTCGAATTGCTCACGTATATCTTCTTCTTGAACTTGATCTTCGCAACTTACCTTAAGAGGTTATAAATTCTAAGATTCCATCAAACCCTTTCGTGTCGTTTCTTGGTGAGATGAAGGGTTTTTATTCAGCTAGCTCACTGATATAATGTAGAAATTTCACCTACATATCAAACTAATATATGCAATGTACTAAAGCATAATCCTAGATCTACATCCACCATAAACTTTGTGGAAGCTTAATTCAACCATGAGCAACATCAAGCATGAACACATATAACTGATAAGAAGGAATCAATCACACATAACATAGAATATATCATTGGGGAAAGCACCAGCCTAAAACCCCATCTCTGTATTATCAATCAAGTGGAAATCCTCAACAACATACAAAAAGAATCAGCTCAAAAGCTATCTCGCTCTCTCTGTACTCTGATGATAAAGCTCATGGACTACCTAGCCCTATATATAAAGGCTGCACCTCAGGTCCAAGCTCCTATTTCCTTATGCAATTTTGATTGGGGTCCAATTACAAAACACATGTATATTGGCCTGATCATACCTGCTATCACCTCAGGTCCAACTACACAGTCATAGAAGGAAGAAGCTTCCTTCCCCATGCAAGGAATGCTTACTAGAAATATCCTAGCATCTGATTGTACAATGTCCCACATCTGATCTCAACTGGGTCTTTGATAGAACTGACATGCATTAGTTATCCATGAGTGAATACACAGTTATCTGAAAATACCAGTTGTCACATGCATGCAAGCATCAACAAACTGAATCTCATTAATTTAACAAACTACTAAATTAATCTAACTGGACTTGATTAAGTTAAACTAAGTCAACTGATCCTCTCAATTTAGAACTCATCTTTATTTCCTCAATCAGTGGAGCAAATCAAGGACACATTCCCTAATCAATGGAGAAAATATTGCATGTTCTCACAAAGACTTCAAGTTCATAATTCGTTAACTAATTAACTCAAACTGAATTAATTAATTAATATTCAAACTGCTGGTAAGACCAAATTCGAATTTTACTTCCTATTTCTAGTCCAGGGACTAACTAAAATAGGAATCCACAATGCAGTGCTAAAAATAGAACTTTTATTTTTAGCACTTCCATTTTTCATTCCCTGTTGCCCAATCCAGCACTGATGCCCAAACTGCTATTTTTAGCACTTCTATTTTTAGCAATTTCTTGTTGCCAATTTTCAACACTCCCTCTCAACAAGAAAGGCTTCCTCTCGAACCTGATCCTGTACCTCTGGAATGTTTTGCATGCAACACATCTACCAAGTGTGGTTGCTCTAGCAACTCTTGGAACAAAAAAACTCCCAACTAACCTCTCTGTTGGGCTAGAAACATACTCTGATGCTGAAGCTCTACCTGCTGCTGACAAGTGCTCCCTCTCTAACCTCTGCGCTACTGCAACATCTCCATGCATCTCGCACCATTGCACCCTTCTCTGTGCTACCCTGCATTGTGCAACACACTTGTGCCTCTCGCATTGTTACAGCCTGCATGCTCTGCGCTGTCCTGGGATTCCCTGCACTGTAGCTCTCTCTACCGCTCCATCCGCATCTGTCTCTACCCAATCAGTTAGTTCTTGCTACTCCACATCGGGCTCCCGTAGCAAGGTCTCATCCAAGAGGTTGGGTACCTCAAGGATCCTGCCCCTCCTCCTTGGGACGATCACTCTATATCGCCCCACCTCCTACCTGGAGGTATGGCTGCATGTGATCCCTCTGCCCACCTGGCTCGAAGTTTCCCCCTACTGGAGGTCTCTACATGAGTAGATGTCTCTACTCGATCTCCACTCAGCTTCCCTTGTTATGGCTACTACACAACCTCTTGAAGTTGTTGCACTAATCAAGGCTCCTCCACAATCGTCTGATACTTCTTCTGGCACTGCATGTTGAGAGGTAACATACACTCCCTCTCAACCACCAAGTCTCCATCAGTTGCCTTGCTGCTCAAGGATTTGCATGCATCTTGAACCTCAAGAGCATACAGGTTCTTGACTCGTGAACCTATCTGCTTCACCTGTCTAGTGATGATGTGTCTAAGGAAAACCTTTCCATTTCTGAAGACTACATCATAGCCTTTGTCTTCCACCATCGCGATCAACACCAAGTTTCTCTTCAGTCCTGGTACATACTTGACATCGTTCAAGGTAAGGTGAGCTCCATGCTTCCTCTGAAAAATAACTGTGCCTACACCTGAGACACTATACTTCTCATCGTTACCCATCGCTATGAGTATATGGAGATCTTTCTCCTCCAAAGTACTGAACAAACTCTTATCGCCGGTCATGTGGAAAGAAGCTCCACTGTCAAGAAACCAACCACTTCCCACCATGGATGAAACCATGCATGTGAAGAGTGTGAAATCCAACTCAAACTGTGAAGCAAGTGCCTCACCTTCAGATCCTTCCGTGGATCCCTTCTTGGATTTCCTTTGTGGACAATTTGCAGCATAATGGCCCACCTCATGACAACGAAAGCATCACACTTTTGATTTTTCAACCTTCTTCCCACCATTGGAAGAACTGGATTCGGAAAGAGAAACCTTCTCCTTCCCCTTCTTTGCCTTACTCGCTAAGGCACAGTTCTCCTCATCTTCCATGGATGAAGAACCATCTCTGGTGCTCCGTCTGATCTCCTCCTGCATCAAATCGACCATAGTCATTCCCAATTTGGTAGTTTCTCTCTTCCATTAACCGAGTCCTAGTAGCTATGCCAGCTCTTAGGAAGGCCAAGGAGTTCTAGACTCACCATATCATCATCAATTGTCATGACCCCTACACTTGCAAGCTCATCCCTACATGTGATGAGTTTGGTTAGATACATAGAGATCGTCTCATCCTTTTCACACTTGATCTTTCGAAGTTTGTCCTTCAGTGCCAACTTCCTCTGATCACTGCTATTCTGATATAAATATTTCAATGTTTTCCACATTGCAAACAGAGTATCCTTCCCATGGAGGCTCGAGACAATGTGATCTCGCACTCCCTCCAAGATAATTCTCCTAACTCTAGCCACACACTTCTTCCATTCTGCTAGTTAAGAAACATCAATAGGCTTAGGGACTTCTTGATCAATGAAGTCCTTAAGGCCGTTATCTTCCGATACTACCTCCATGCGATCCTTCCAAGCTATATAGTTTGAGTTGCCATCAAGGGCATATTCAAGCCTTAAACCATAGAATGCCATCGGTGAAATAGATGTGACAAGGACTTGAGATCTATATCCCGAATAATAACCTTCAAATTCCTTCTTGTATATTGTTCTTCCTTGATCACCTATGCTCTGATACCATGTAGAATTTTCTCTACAAATAAGCTAGCTCACTGATATCATGTAGAACTTTCATCTGTAGATCAAACTAATATATGCAATGTACTAAAGCATAATACTAGATCTACATCTACCATAAACTTTGTGGAAGCTTAATTCAACCATGAGCAACATCAAGTATGAACACATATAACTGATAAGAAGGAATCAATCACACATAACACAAAATATATCACTGGGGAAAGCACCAGCCTAAAACCCCATCTCTGTATTATCAATCAAGTGGAAATCCTCAACAACATACAAAAAGAATCAGCTCAAAAGCTATCTTGCTCTCTCTATACTCTGATGATAAAGCTCATGGACTATCTAGCCCTGTATATAAAGGCTGCACCTCAAGTCCAAGCTCCTATTTCCTTGCGCAGTTTTGATTGGGGTCCAATTACAAAACACATGTAAATTGGCCTAATCATACTTGCTGTCACCTCAAGTCCAACTACGCGGTCATAGAAGGAAGAAGCTTCCTTCCCCACGCAAGGAATACTTACTAGAAATATCCTAGCATCTGATAGTTCATTGTCCCACATCTGATCTCAACTGGGTCTCTGACAGAACTAACATGCATCAGTTATCCATAAGTGAATACACAATTATCTGAAAATACCAGCTGTCACATGCATGCAAGCATCAACAAACTGAATCTCATTAATTTAACAAACTGTTAAATTAATCTAACTGGACTTGACTAAGTTAAACTAAGTCAACTGATCCTCTCAATATAGAACTCATCCTTAATTCCTCAATCAGTGGAGCAAATCAAGGACACATTCCCCAATCAGTGGAGAAAATATTGCATGTTCTCACAAAGACTTCAAGTTCATAATTCCTTAACTAATTAACTCAAACTGAATTAATTAATTAATATTCAAATTGCTGGTAAGACCAAATTCGAATTTTACTTCCTATTTCTAGTCTAGGGACTGACTAAAATAGGAATCCACACTGATTCCCTGTTTTTCATTCCCTATTGCCCAATCCAGCACTGATGCCCAAAGTGCTATTTTTAGCACTTCTATTTTTAGCAATTTCTTGTTGCCAATTTTCAAAAAAATTGGTACATCAACTTCCCAAGGTCGTAACTTTGGCATATGAACTCTGTTTGACGCACATAATATCTTATGAGAAATATCTATCCGAGGACTACAACTTTTGAATGCCCAACATTTGATTATAACAACGTTGGCCCTAGTTTTCCCAAAAAACATCGTTTAGGGCCTCAAAACGACTCCAGAAGTTCAGGACCCAAAAAAAGTGCCAAAAATAGTAAATTGTGTTATAATTAAGGAAATTGAAAAACTGAAAGAGACAATTGTGGGGATCCAAGTGGGATAGGCAGGTGGCTACCAACATCCACCTCGATCAAAAACTTCATCCCTATATTTCGTGCTGGAGTAAATTCTAACAAATTGGCAACACAATAAAGAAGAAAAAAACTACATGACTAAGTTGGATTACGACTCTGACTTATTTTCACCATTGGTTATGCCATTGAAGTGGATTTTCTTCTTATTTACCACTATTTTGAAAATTCCCTTTGTCTTTGATGAGGTCCTCATTGTTCTCGCCTTTCCTAATTTGTGTGCATCTGGGATTCTAATTGCTCATGTATATCTTCTTCTTGAACTTGATCTTCGCAACTTACCTTAAGAGGTTATAAATTCTAAGATTCCATCAAACCCTTTCGTGTCATTTCTTGGTGAGATGAAGGGTTTTTATTTGAGAGAATATCCCTTGACTACTTGATCTCCACAGATGTATCCCTAACTTCATCTAAATCTAGTTTTGTCTCTTCTATAGAGGGCCTAGTTCAAGTGGATCTTCCTTGGAAATTTGTTGATGTTCTTCCTTAGTTTCAACCCACTAGGTTGGATTTCATTGTTACTTCTTAGTTCTCCTTGTCCCTTTCATGTAATTTTCTATAGGTGCCATGTTTCAAAGCATGATCTGAAATGAAAAGAAACATGTTCACAATCTAGTTTGTGGGTCTAGGAGTAGTTTTCACCTTGTAAAATTATTTATATTGGAAACCCTTTGTCGAAGCTCATATCAACACATATGCAAGCATATGTAGTGATGATCCATCTATTTGTTTTAGCTTTTTTTTGATAATATCTTCCAAGATATTTGCCAATGCATTGAAGAGACGAAGAAGCCCAAAAATGCAAAGTTGTATTTAAAATTCTAACGTACACTAGAGCCAAGGAGAGAGAATCAATTAGAGCAATGAAGGAAGGAGTCCAATGTTTCATATATAAACCAGATTTTCCCCAAAATCATGGACTAGATATTAAAATCAAATCCTTATCTTCGAAAAATATCAAATTCAACAATGGAGTACCCCTTTTCACAGGGGTAAATAAAGACCGATTCTTTTAACTAAGACTTCTAAGAAACTGAAATCCATTTATGCAAATCAACTAAATGAGGCCAAAGGCAGTTGAAATGAAAAGTATTCCCATTTTAATAATAAATTTTTTCTTGAAAAGCAACATATTCCACTATGGGAATAATGCTTGTAGGAGCTTCTTGAATGAGGAGACAGAGAGAATGAGTAAAATTCTTCACAATATCTCCATAATAAGCTTTACACATATTTCCAAGAGGAGGAAGAGAACCAAATCTACAATCGTTGGCCATATTATAAATCAAAGAACAATATCTATGCAAATTTTCTCGTCTAGATTCCCTAAAGCCACTAAAACATGTTTCCAAGTTATAATTGGGCAAATTAGAGGAGGAAGCCATTGAGCAAATGGAGATAGTCGTCGCTATGCATGTAATAAAACTATTTGGGAAGAAAGAGACATACTAAACCAAAAAATAGAAGAAAAAGTAGGGGAAAATGACCCCAAAGAAGAAATGAAGGAAATATGGAGCTGGATTAGAGAACATGAGGGATTGCCTACTAGGCTAGGGAAAAAACCTAGTCATAAAAGATAAAATCCTACACCAAGATTCTTCAACTATGGTTGGGGATTGGGACTTTGAAAACTGAAATGATTAGCAAAATAAAAAATATTCAAGTGGTTATTGTTACAAAATAAGGTTCTTACTTGGGAGAAACTATAAAGAAGAAGATTTGAAGGACCTATTAGATGATGTCTCTGTAGGAAAGATCTTGAAACTAACCACCATATTATCCTTTCTTGAAATTTTACCTTAGAAGTTTGGAAAGATATTGACTAAATCATAGGAATAATGTGGAAGAACCTTTAATAATTTGGATCTCCAATCCACCTTAAAATTCAAATCTCTTTCTCTTACAATTGCCTAAGGGATATGGATAGCTAGGAATCAATTCCTATTCGAATACATGGACCATATCCCCTTAAAATGTGCTCTATAAAGTATAAACATTCTTTTAACATTCCCTCAAAATTCCAAAACTTCCCATCTGGACAAGATACATACATATTTGATAAAAAAAGACATGTTATGGATTTTCCTTGATGGGGCATATTAGGGAGACCACACCCCCCGTGAAGGGGGTGCCCGAGGCATCATCCACTTATCAAATGAGCACATAATATATTTTTTAGCTAGCTTTCAAAATAATAATAATAATTTTGTGAGCTTACGACCCTTGAGTTTACACTTCACTTAGCTCGGGAAAAAGCCATGTCTCATAGACACATCTATTATGACTTTTTACTAGTAATTAAATGGATTACTTAAGCTTAGGAAACTATATGTCTTACAAATATCGAATACATGGATGACTCAAGCTTAGTAAGCTTGGTAGGACTCTCCAATTTTCGTGTTACATTATATATTCTCTAATTTTTGGCTTATTGGTTGGGTGGGGTATTGTTATGCAAATAAACTAGGTTCAAATCTCAACATGTTTATAGCCCCTACGTGTGTGTGTGCATGTGATTGAATGTATTTGACCTCTAAATTTGGTTTCCATTTATTTTCAAGGTGACATAGCACATGGTCAACAAACTAAATTAGTGTTAGTGGACCTTAATATGATACTTTATCCTTTAAATAATTATACTATATTAACTATATTTCACTATTATATATATCCAAAGAAAAATCGTAATTTTATTCAGCATGAAAATCAAGGAACAAAATTACACTTTGCAGATGCTTGAAGGCATTCCTTTAGCTCAACCTTTCGACCAAGGCCCAAAAAAAGAAAAAGAGAAAAGAAAAAATAAAGGTTACATGAATCTTTCAAAGCAGTGCAAGTCAATAGCTGGCACCCAAAGAAAAAACCAAACCAAACATAAAGGAGAAATCAGGACTAAGAAATGATGCTTAGTCACCTTTTTTACCCTTCTCTCTCTCTCTATGTGTGTGTGTGTGTGTGTGTGTGTGTGTATTGTTAGGTTCCTATACCAATAGGTTTCATTTTTCATGATTGACTGTAGAAGAGCCAAATATGTTCATCCTTTCATGCTACAAAGGTTCCATATTTTGTAAATAAATGAAGAAAATTAAAAAATGAAAAGAGGGTATACCCTAAAAGAAAAATCAAAGGGCAAAAAGAATGAATTGGTCAGAAAAAATGATAAAAATGAACCCCAAACCAAAAGACCAAGAAAGTGTGCTAGTTTAAATGCCACTGCTGTTCCATTTTTGAAGAATTTCATTGTTTACAGGTGGTTGATTCTTGACATAGTTGATGAATAGCCAGACAGTTCAATCTTAGTTAGATCATGTTTGAATTTACTTGTCTTTAGAATAGAGAATAAAGATCTGTCCAAAGAGTTCAAGCTTGGCAGATGAGTAAATAGGTAGAGAAATAAAGGAGCCAAACTGCTTAATCTGGGCCCTTGGAAGAGATAAGGGTAGACTTAGATAGGAGGGCATTCAAAATAAAAGAGGAAAATCAGGGTTTGCTAGTCCAAATGCACCCAATCAAAAGGAAGAAAAAATGTTAGGTGTATTAGGCTGGGTAGGCAGTTTGAGGTTGCAGAAGCAAGTTTGTGATCATTTTTTGTCTTGTCAAGAAAGACTTATCTCATGGATGTCACATGTACCTTGGCAGTTGTTTGGTTGTAAAACAGTGGAGCATGGCTAATTTCCCCTCTCATTCCCCCAAGTACCCTTACTGACATCCCCTCAAGGACATTGGGATCTGCCCAGTAGTCCTAGTTCACTTCATTTTATGATGAATACTAAGTGGAACTTTGTGTTTACTTAGTCAAAACAAGCTACATTTCTTGTGTAAAAGATCTTACCATTTTACTTCATTTCCCCAAAAACCTAAGTTATTAACTTATAAACTTAGCGTTATCTATCCATAAAATCATATTAACATTGACTCTATTGTATAGCTCCTTTATCATTTTCCCACCCCTATTCTATAAAAAACTATACAAAAAACCCAAAAAATACATAATATCCCTACCCCTGGCAACTATAGCCTTATAACAAAGTTTTGGGGAATTATTGGTTCATTTGGGACCTTAATAATAGCCCCTCCGCATTCAAAAACATTGGGGTTTATTTGACATCCGGTCAAATAAACAATTGCACTGAAACCCCCCACATAGACCATATATTAACTCCTGGTGCACATGTATATATTGGGATTTGTTTGACATTTGGTTAAACAAATAACCATAGTCGCCTGCATAAACCACATAAAACCCATAAGCAAAGTTTAAAACCATGACAAATATTATTAAATGTTAAGATAATGCGCGGGTCCCCCTGTTGTAAACCACTGCCACTTACCTCACCCGTCGACTGTCCGATCCAGCGCCATAGATCTAACAGCTAGCAGCGATATCGGAAGCTCCCATTCGTCGAACGTTAGCATCCAAGTGATTAGCGGTATTTCTACCGTACCCCTGCCATGCATCAGCTTCCCGGCGTAATCGGAGCCCTCCCCTTCGAAACCACCATGGCCCAAAGGCGGTGCGGGGAATACCGCTTACCGCCCCGCTGCCTACCCCCTGATGTCATACCCACGTCACCGACACATCATCCGACACTTCATCCTCCGTACCCCGCTACACGACAAAATTACGTCATGATGACGTCATCACAAAAAAGCGCCAAAAAGCCCGAAAAAGCCCAAATTGTGTTAAAAGTCGTGAAAGTGATGGTTTTTGTTCATTTTCTATTTGTTCGTTTGCGGAGACTGTGCATGCAACTTACGACCAATTCGCCACCAAAACTCCAGTCCGCCACCCAGGCGAATTCACTCTGCAAACTTGGCCCCCTCAGCTCAGTATTGTACCCGCAGCTCGTACCAGTCGCCTATAAAACATGTATTTACCCGTTATTCACCCGTAAACCCTATTTTTCCGAAATTTCTCTGTTAAAATCACCCAAAGAACTAAAATTCGAATTAAAATGCGCTCCTACCCACAAATCTCTACATTTTAACTCGCTATGTGACCCTTTGTTCCAAAGAAAACTTGCAAACTCTATTCTCCTCTACAGATTGCCCACTAAACTGCAATTCAAGCCCATTTCTGCCGGCAAAATCTCCAAAACTGCCCAAATATTGAGTTAATTTGCCAAACTCACCTGCAAAAGAGCACCATTTCCTCCGTTTTTATCCAACCTCCCAATTAAACTCTGCAGACTTTGTCTTTTCTATAAATTTTACACAGTGAGGCCATTTCTATATAAGGCTCAGTCTGCAATTCCCTGGGAAAACCTCAGAGCTAGTACTCAGTGTTTTGTTGTTGCATAGACCCACATTCAAATAAAAAACATAGAGAATTTAAAGATGGAGACGCCAGCAACCTTGAATATCACTCCTCTCAATGCACCCCACAAGGAATTGGAATCACTACCTTTGGCTGATCGGGATTATCTAATCCAAGACTTGGTTGGTGACAGAAACCACCTGCAGACATTATGTGAGCTGAGGAACAGTTATCTGAATAACAATGATTTTTATGGGATATGGGAATCAAATCTGCCCATATACTTCCTCCCCTCTCTCAATATCTTCCCTGAGATAATTCACCTCTGCCGTGAAAACTATGAACCAACTCAAAGGGCAGTCAAATCTCTATCTGGGAGCATCCTCTTTCATATAACTCCTGACTCCATCAATCAAATGCTAAACTTCAAACCAACTCAGCTTCTATTTCCTCTGTCTATGAAATTATTGCTTGATGAAGGTCCCAAACTCTCCAGCTCAGAGATATCCCGAATTGCCCAAGTATTTATGAGAGCAGATCGCCAGCCTACAGGGTCACCTCCTTTTCACTATGCATGTTTCAATTAGGTGGGTAAATTACTGGTTGACATGATATCTTATGTTCTGGGTTTCAAGACAAGTGAACATATTGATGAAACTATATTGGTCTTACTGTCTGCATTTACCCCAGGGCAGCCCCCTGCTGTCAAATACAGTTATGCCAAATTCATTGCCAGCAAGATACATGACCAACTATTGAATCTAGATAGGGAGGGAATCTTCAAGTATTCATCCTACATCTATCATCTGTTCCTGTATTATCAGTCATACCATTTCCAATTCCCCATCAAAAAATTGGACTCTAAAGGAGAAAAGAGGTCTGTGATTTTTTGGACCTCAGTCTTTCATGAAGTCCACAGCTCTGCCTACTCCTACTGTGAGTTCACTGACATGTTTGTCTATCCAGTCTCTTCTCTCCTAAAGAGAACTCCTCCTCCTAGACTGTCTTATGATATGCAGAAAATATTGCAGCTCTCCAAAAGCTACAAAATAGGTGACTGGTACTTCTACCAGAATCACACTATCATTAGGATATATGGCTGTGAGCTGTGCCCCTACAGGCTGCCAAGATATGTGCCAATGAGACTGTTTGCCTTGGAATATTACAGGCAATTTATCAATTCAGATTTGACTCATTTCCATAGCACCAAGAAAAAGGCTCAGTTGAAATGCAGAGACCAACTAGGCCCCTATGTCACGAACAAAAAAGAAGGATGGCAAGAGGCCGATCAGATATTGAGTGAAAAACTCAGATTAAAAAGGAGCTTTTGGTGGGTACCCTATGACCCAAATGGCTTTATCAATGCAAGAAAAATAAAATATAGGTTGTCAGCTTATGAACATTGCAAAATCCCAGAGATAGAACAATTTTCCAACCAAGATGAGTGGGTAGAAGGCACACTAGTTGAACAGTTCACTGAGGAAGAGAAAATGGAGCAAAATATGAAAAATCTGGAAAAGACTCTTGACTTGGATTCTTTTGGGCAGGTGTCATTCAAACTGCCACAGCAAGTCGGAGAAGGCACATCAACTATTGCAGCTTCACAAGCTGCCCAAGAAAGGACTACACCAGCAGCAGGGATAGCAAAAGGCAAGGAGGTAGTAGATACAGAGCAAGAAACAATGACAGACCAGCCAACTACCTCAAAGGAATAGAGTCAAGGGCAAGCCCCTTCACTACAGACAGAGGCACCACAGGTACCAGCATTACAGACTCCTCTCAATGAGGAAAGAAGCAAGAAATGGGACAGAGAAGAAACCACACCTGCAAGTGGGTCAACAGAGCAGCCAGAGGCCAAAAGGAAAAGAGTAGATCCTCAACCTGAAGAGGAAATTAGTGAAGAAATCACAGGGAGTCCAAGGAAGGAGAGGGAAACCAGCTAGCAAACATCCACCAGCTCTCACAGGCAAGAAATGGAGAGGCAACATGGTATGGAGATGTCCTCCTCAAAGCAGCAAAGTAAGCAATCATCTGGTATGAAAGGAACATTCATGGAAATTAAAGCCCAAAATGAATTATTAAGAATACAGCTTTATGATCAACTTCTCAAAACAACACCCTCCAAACAACAAAGACTGATGGCAGCTTATGACATTAAGGAGGAAAAAATGATCTTAAGTCATTTCAAGCCTAAATTTCAGCAACCACAGACAGCTACGGACTACATAAAAACAAATCTAGAAGTCCTCGCCAAAGATATACACCCAATGGACCAAATTGAGCTGCACAAGCAAACAGGTGAAATGGTCTATGCTACATTGGCAGAAAAAGCAATGTTAGCCCACCAATTGAAGGAGTCATTAAGCAATACATCTACCCAATTGGAATTGGAAAAAAATATCTTCCTTGGCTAAAGACAACATAATAAAGACCCTGGAGGAAATTATTATTGAGCTAGGGCATGATCCTAAGGATGCCAAGGGCATCAAAGCCCTTATAAAGAAAAAGGAAGAAGATATTGCTGCACTTAGAAAGCAATTGAGGCTGCCTGCAACCATGCACCCACAAACTACAGAACTTGCACAAGAAAAGGCAGAAGAAGGTACGATGGATTTGTTGATGAGGATGAATCAAAGGCTAATTGCAACGGAGCAAGAATTGGAGAAAGCATTGCAAGCCAAGCAGGGAGAGTCGACCTCCCAGCCACCTGAAACAGCTCCAACAGTCACCGCTGCCCCTCCCACAGTTGCAGCAGCAATCCCTCCTATCATCCCAGCATCAACAACAGGTACATCAACCACAGATGTTTCAGCAGCAACAACAATAACAGCACTAGACTCTAGCATGAGCATGGAAGAAATGATGAGAGTAGTAAAAGAGCTAGAAATCCAAATGTCACAGCTGAAAGAGGCCAAAGAAAAGTTGGCCAAGCTAGAGGTAAGCTATGACAAATCCAAGATAACAGTGGCAGAGAAAACCAGAGAGATAAAGGCCTTGGAGAATAAGGTGAAATCCTTGGAAAAAGATCTCACTCTTCATAAACCTCTAGCAGACATTAAAACAATTTTGTGGACCAAAATTGGCCAGTCTATCACTGACCAATGGCAATCAATTCAGACGATACATGAGCAAATAGAATTGATAGAAATAGCCCAAGTAGAGATTCAAAGGGCCAGGGCATCATTGGGAAACATGCCTGAGCAGGCCAATAGACTCATTCAATTTTTGAATAATCATACCAAAGAACAACTAGTAGCTCTAGATATCAGGAACAGAACAGACACCATTTTGATAGTGAAAAAGGTGCTGACCCTGAGGAATTTTGTTCAAAATCTGGAAAGAAAGTGCCAAGAAATGCAAACATAAATAAATGCCTTCAAAGAAAAGTTTGCAATGTTTCAGAGCAAAGGGTTACCCAGCTTATTGACTAGCAATGGGAGACTATTAACACATGAGAAGTATGCTAACAGGGTAAATACCTATGTTTCCAATCAAATTACAGCATCATCAAGCATTTCAGAAGACACAGTGCCTCCCTCTGGACAGAGTCTATATGAAAAATTAGAAAATTTGTTCTACATTGAACATGAGATAAATCATCTTTTTGAAGTCCAACCCAACTTCTACAGGTATACTGAAGCTGATGAAACACTAATAAAAATACAAAGACATCAGTTGCCAACAGACCAATGGTGGCAGGGGATGCTGGAGGTTTTACCAAGGTAATTTTGGTTCTTTTTCTTTTTGATCAGCTACATATCAACAAATTCAAATGCACAGGCCACCTGTCAAAGAATGAAAACAGTAGAAAGAGGAAATCAGGTTGGGACTGCAGCTCATTAATGCAAGACCACGCACAGATAAAAGGCCAAGACAACAACGCAGGAACGCAGAACAAAGACACAGCTACCAGCCGACTCACTCAGTCCAAAAAGTCAAATATATCTGACAAACTAAACAGCCAGCACACCAACATTTACTGCTGCATTCATTTCTCTCATTTACTTCTTCTGTAGAGTAGGTGAAGGAAGTTATTGCTTGATAGCTTATCTACACGATATTTTGTATCTCCTTTTTGTATAAATACCTCCCCATGAGATGTATTTGGGGTTGGTGATTTTCTCTCTGGACTGCGCTATAACTCTGAGACTTTTTAATACAAAGGTTGTTGAAGTTCACTGCTGCTGGACCGTCTGAATGTGGATTTGATGTTCTGGGACCTGCTACAGAATTCCTGTGTCTTTCTATGGATCAATAAGTTGTTCTAAACTGCGTTTTGTGTCTTCTGTGTTTGCAAAATTCATATATGTTTCATAATCTTAGTAATAGAGAAAAAGAATAGCCCAGAATTTGTTTAAATACACTCTGTGTTCAATCTCTGTTGTTAATTATGTTTTCTTCAAAGTTAGCATAAACATGAATTCTTAGCTGCTCTTGTTTCCACTAATTCTTTCACTTTGAATATTGCCTAGGAATTCTTTACTGCTCCTTGATAATATTCATGCACTTTCCCTCTACCAACATGATGAAGGATTCTTAACTGCCCTTCATCCACTGGCTTACATTCCACCAATTTCTAGATTTTAAAATTGTTCCAAGATCGATTATCTTGCTCTGTAGTATTGCCCTTTATCAAAGAAAACACTCTCAGCAGTTCGTCCTCATTGACCCCATTTGCCCAATGGTATAAACTGTTTTAGACTTGCATCCCAGCTCTATTTAAGATCACCATCCAACAAACTTAAAACCAAACCCTGTGCATCATAACTAGCCTAAAAAACTTCAAAACAAAGCTAAATTACAAAGAGAGAGCCCTCTCTGGTTGCAGATTGGCTAGAATCTGTAGCTAAAAGATTGGTTAGTGGTTACCTCGGCCGTATTCCCCCCTTAGAGCTTTCCTGGGGAACAACCTAAGTGATAACATGTATAAACCTAAAAATCAAGGAAAAAAAATTACATTTTGCAGATGCGTGAAGGCATTCCTTTAGCTCAACCTTTCGACCAAGGCCCAAAAAAAGAAAAAGTAAAAAGTAAAAAGTAAAGGTTACATGAATCCTTTGAAGAAGTGCAAGTCAATAGCTAACACCTAAAGAAAAAACCAAACCAAACGAAAAGGAGAAATTGGGACTAAGAAAAGATGCTTAGTCACCCTTTTTTACCCTTCTTCTTCTCTACTTTTCGCCATCCTCCTTGATCAGGAGTGGACATTACAATGATTAGTTGGTTATCTGCTACTTTCCTCGGGTGTTCCTTATTTGAGTCCAAGCTCTCAGAGGAATAAGGGCGTTTGAATCCTCAAATTTCATTCTCCTTCTACATTTCTTGACCATGGTTCCATTTCACACTTGGATTTTGTGAACTTACTGTCACCATTCCTTCCTAATTGGTTCCTTCGCTTGTTGGAGGAGCTTGTGGGTTTGAGTTTTCCTCAGTTATGGGATCCTCTTCCTCTTCTTCATCAGGTTGTTGTGCTGGGAATTGCCATCCCTTAGGCTTCTTAGTTGGTTTCTTTTTCTTCCTAGGATCTTTCTTTTCCAGAGACGAGTTTTGTAAATGTCTGGTTTGTAGACAAAAATGACACCTGAATGTCGTATTCTTATAATCTAAGAATTGAGTCCAACATTGGTTGTTGTGTGTCAATATAATACGATTAGGAAGATGTAACACTCTCCTTCCACATCTACCCAAGCATTCGGTGTAAACATGCGATGAGAGGCTACTGTGATTGGATTCAGCGGAAACATAACACAAACATTGAACATCATCTTCAGGACCCTCAGGAATCAATCCAACACTTCAAACAACTTGCCCTTGGGTCCTATTTGACCAACTTAAGACTCAATTGCTCTCATTGTATAGGCATGATAGTGTCTAGAAACCCAGAGTTTCTCTCATGGTATAAGCATGATAGTGTCTAGAAACCCATAGTCGCTCTCACAGGCTTGCCTACCAGCGTCTAGAGACTCATTTTGCCAGTTCTGTGCTAGCGTCCCCAGTATTTGAGCCACTTTTTCATGCCCATAACCCAGGTCACTGCCCGTAATGGAATGACAACTTAGGATCAATAAAAGAATAGGGAAACAATGATGCAAAAGAAATAAGTTTATCAAGACCTTAATCAGACCCCTACTAGCCATGACAAACATTTCGTCAAACATGTCGCAAGCATGTAATCTACAGGGATAACCCACATAATTAAACATAAGGATCTTGTACTTATTTGAGAATCACTAAGAACCATTGTTCCCTCATGTCATTTTTTGCATTACCATCTATTAGACCATAGATACAGTATCCATTCATTTACAAGTGAAAACATGTTGAGAGGCATACATAGCTGTTGTCATCAAACACACATATAAGCAACATAATAACGACAAGAATACTCATGAAAATACAACCATATAGACCACATATAATCCATCAAAATTCTCATAGAAATAGAAGGAGAAATAACCTTTCATTAATGATTCAAAAATCAAACCCGGGATGGGACTTCCACGTTCCACCTGACCATAGAATGGTAGAGCCAAATCTCTTTTTAGCCATTCACCCCTATGCCATATTCCAAGCATGAATGTGGGACTCAAACCAAAAGAACCGAACAGGGCATACCAAGGCTAAACCACCTCACCCTCATTAATAGAAACCATGCTTTACCGTAATCCATCATGGATCAATAGGCCAACACAATAAACATACCATAACAGGCTTTACTGAGATCTCCACCGAATCACTAGGCCAAACAAGCATGGATGCCATTGGATTCTCCACCTATATCATGAGGAATGTTCAAGTCTCCTAACCTCTCAAACTTTACCGCAATCCAAACCCGGATCACTGGACCCTAAACCGAGACCCACTCTCCAGGCTTTACCACATATCCATAACCTGGGATTACTAAGCCCAACATAGAGCAATCCACCTCTTGGCTTTATCGTATATCCGGCCATTCACCGACAAGGATTCCTAGGCCCACCGAGGCAACACCATCCTGGCCTTATCGCAACCCAGAGTCTGGCTTAGGGGTCACTAGGCTAGTGGCTTTGCCGTGATCCACAGTCTGGTTCAGGGACCACTAGGCCATGTGCTCTATCATTTGGAGATCCACCCCACTCAATGATCCGGATTTAAACAGGAACGCAATAAATTACAGAGACAACCATAAACACAGAGATGCGATAACCATAAAGACAGATATGCAGCGGAATTAATACTTCATTTCATTACTGTAAAATACTGAAATATGCTTACAACCAGATATGGAAATAAACCAGCTAGGGCGATGGTAGCTTATCTCTGA
The DNA here is from genome assembly GCA_031772625.1 of Pinus tabuliformis. Lineage (NCBI taxonomy): Eukaryota > Viridiplantae > Streptophyta > Pinopsida > Pinales > Pinaceae > Pinus > Pinus tabuliformis. The sequence goes on along the minus strand of CM062817.1, from coordinate 838,793,965 downwards.
GAAGAGATGTGCAGCTACATGCCTCTGAACTGTTCTGAACTGTGTTACAATGAGGCTCGAAGGCCTATTTATTGTTGAGAAACAATGGAAAACCCTTCACATCTCGAAACCTAACCCTAGAAGATGAAACGCCAAATTGTGGGCCCCGTTTGGGCAAATTGGTACATCAATTTCCCGGGGTCGTAACTTTGGCATACGATCTCCGTTTGATGCGTACGATAGCTCGTTAGAAAGATCTATCCGAGTACTACCACTTTGGGAGGCAACATGGTCCATGGACCCATGTTGCCCCAGATTCCCAAAAAAACGTCGTTTAGGGCCTCAAAACGGCTCCGAAAGTTCAGGACCTGAAAAACTGCTAAAAATAGTAAACTGTGCTACAATTTAGGAAACTGAAAAGACTGAAAGAGACAGTTGTGGGGGTCCAAATGGGATAGGTGGGTGGCCACCAACATCCACCTGGATCATTCCTCCCCCCTTAGGAAGCAATGGTCCCCATTGCGTTGAGTTCCTCCATCTGCTGAACTTGTCCTGCAATCTCTGATGTGTCCAGTGATGGTGGGAAGCATGGTTGACGAAGGTCCACATTGAACATTTGGTGCCGGCGAAGGAATGGAGGAATGATGTGCTCCAAAGCATTGTTCCCCATAGCCTTGGTACTGCTGTAAGGACCATGTCGGAGTGATCTGAGCTTCTGATGGGTTCTGGTAAGGCGTTCTTTCTGTCGATGCAACCAGACTTTGTTGCCCACCTGAAACTTGTGTGGTATCTCTGTGGGTAAGGAGAAGTTGTTCCTGTGTTCTGTCATGACCGTATCCCTTTGTTGTTGCTGCTGCATAGAGGAACCCTTTGCAGGGGTCATGGAGGTAGCAACGATCTTCCCCTTACTTTGAGAGTGAACCAGACAGATAAATTTCCTGGTCTGTGAGATGAGCTTGCTGCCTTTCTTAGCAGTGATCAAAGATGTGGCAGTAGGTGGGGCTACCTCTGGTATCCTGTATAATGAATTACTCAAAGAAATAATGACAGCACGAGGCCTTGACTCATACACAACATGTCGCCTCCACAAGTATGGCTGGCCTAATAATACATCACAAACATCCAGAGGTCTAACATCACACAATACCTCGTCTGTGAAGGGCTTGATGCTGTATGGAAGGCGGCACTGCAGGCGAACTTTCAGATCTCGTTCTTCGTGAAGCCACCCGATACTGTACGGCTGCGGGTGCGGTGTAGTCGGTAGGCCCAACCGCTTCACAACCTCTGTTGAAATGAGGTTCTTTTGGCTGCCACTATCGACGATGAATTGTAGCGGCGAACCCTTCACCCACATCTGTGAGTGGAAAAGACGCTCCCCTTCCTCTGGATTTTCGGGCTCATCTTTCTGGATCTTGGCGGTGGCAACAGTGGCACTGGGATCCGCATCAATGATCTGCTTCCCTTTACCATTCCCCTTGTCGGGTTCTGGCTCAGGGTCGGAACATGCATCTGATTCAGAAGCCTTCAACTCAGCCACCAACGACTGCTTGGTCTGACACTCACTTGTGTTATGAGTGGGACTCTTGTGGAACTCACACCACTTCCCTGTGTCCTTCTTCGGCTTCATGGTGTTGTTCTTTTCTTGTGGCTTCGACGGGTTGTCTTGGGTCACCCCGCCTTGGCTTTGTCCTTTGGGCTTCGGATTTGCAGATCCAAAGTCTCGCTTCTTCTGTTTGAACTTTTGCTCGATTTTGACAGCATATCGATATGCTGTGCCGAGTGAGGAGATGTTCAAGAACCCCATCTCTTCCTGGATGTATCTGTGTAGGCAGCCACGGTATTTGAGTACCAGATGCAGCTCAGAATCTTTGATACCCAACTGTGTGCGAAGGGTATGAAAAATGTTTGTGAACTCCGCCACATCTTGGTCTCGTCCCTGCCGCAATGTGGTCCATTTGATGTATTTGTCCTCATAGCTTCCGACAGGGTAGTACTGCTCCTTGATGGCATCCCGAAAGTCATTCCAAGTGGGTGCGGCTGAAAATAGTGAGCTTGTACTTTCATCCTTCTGCTCGCAGTAGGTTTCCCACCAGTCTTTGATGTGGGGGGCTGCTTTGAGAAGAGCGAAAACAATCTTTTCCCGACTTGAAAATTCGTGAACAGAAAAATACCCATCTAGCAGATTTAACCATTTATCTACGGCATCTGCGTCTATTTGACCCTCGAAGATTGGGATCTCAAAATTAACTTGTACCTTAAACGGCGTGGCGTTTCCAGAGTCGCTGTTGGAAGCCGATGCGTCGCCTCTGGGTAGCCGCTGAAGGATCTGCGCAAAGCTATCCATCATCGCGTTCCTTTGCCGCTCGAGCGCTTCTTCGAGCAAGATTTTGATAGGATCTCCTGCCCCCTCTTCTTTCTTCTCATCCGCCATGGGAGGCCGTCGGGATTTGCGAGGCTGGTCTTGCAAAGGTTCGACCAGTTCAAGCCCTAACTCCTTATATCTCGACCTTGTTGGGGACATGCAAAGAAAAGCAGAGAAAAAGCACACCGCTCTGATACCACTGATCCGGATTTAAACAGGAACGCAATAAATTACAGAGACAACCATAAACACAGAGATGTGATAACCATAAAGACAGATATGCAGCGGAATTAATACTTCATTTCATTACTGTAAAATACTGAAATATGCTTACAACCAGATATGGAAATAAACCAGCTAGGGCGATGGTAGCTTATCTCTGAGAAGAGATGTGCGGCTACATGCCTCTGAACTGTTCTGAACTGTGTTACAATGAGGCTCAAAGGCCTATTTATTGTTGAGAAACAATGGAAAACCCTTCACATCCCGAAACCTAACCCTAGAAGATGAAACGCCAAATTGTGGGCCCCGTTTGGGCAAATTGGTACATCAATTTCCCGGGGTCGTAACTTTGGCATACGATCTCCGTTTGACGCGTACGATAGCTCGTTAGAAAGATCTATCTGAGTACTACCACTTTGGGAGGCAACATCGGTCCATGGACCCATGTTGCCCCAGATTCCCAAAAAAACGTCGTTTAGGGCCTCAAAACGGCTCCGGAAGTTCAGGACCCAAAAAACTGCTAAAAATAATAAACTGTGCTACAATTTAGGAAACTGAAAAGACTGAAAGAGAGAGTTGTGGGGGTCCAAATGGGATAGGTGGGTGGCCACCAACATCCACCTGGATCACTCAACTTTGAATCCATTTGACATTCCAGTTCAACCAGAACATGAGAATCCCATCACACCATTGTTATCCTAAAATGGCAAGGCTAGGTTGAAAACACTATTACACCTAGAAAAACCCATGCCATAACAACAAAGAACCACATGCAATACCATGCATGCCAAATCTAGCAAGGAAAATGCACGTGCAAATCAGTACATGTAAATAATCATGTTGTAACTGCTTGATCGTGATCTTCCTTGCTTGCTCCTTCCTTCCTCTTGCCTACTTTGCCTTTCTTGATCCCATGCATAACCAAAGAAAAAGTTTAACATTGACTAAGAGCTTGCCAACTGATCCTCATACGCATTTTTATGAATGAGGCCTCTATTTTCTTCATTTTCCATTATTTTCCTTCAATTTCCTCCTCACATGCAACCTATGACCTTTCACCTCCTTTTTCTCCTAATTTCCATTATTTTCATAAATAAATGTGCCAAAAATGCCATTTTGCCTTTCCAAAGCCTTAGCCATTGCCTTTGCCAATTTCCTTAGTCATAAACAACCAAATGAACATCCCCTAGGATGTCCTGCCCAACATTCAGCTTGTAATACGTGTCCCATCACTATGGATATATATATATATACATGGAATTTTCACTAGGGATATTACATAACCCTCCCCCTTGGGGAGCACCGTCCTCGGTGTTAAAACACACCAAGAACTCAGTAAAACCGCTGAAAAGAAAACATACTGCCCATGGAGCTTTATAACTTAGCTCATTGTAGTATTTATAATGAATGACCTGCTCAGAAGCAACACACCATGACAATATACTGCATACTAGAGCTTTATAACACAACTCATTACAATATTTACAATAACCACATATACAGATATGCACATTTTCTAAACCAACACATACTAGGATATGATGCCCGTATCAATCAACAAGGGAATCTAGAGGATCACACCTCCACCCTCAAAAGTAGTACCAAGATTCACCTCCTTCCCATGAAGTCCATAATCCATTGTCAACGTCAAAGCTACACCAATGTCTAGCACTACTATCCTGTGCCACTTGTCCTCTCAGTGAACAGTTACCGGCTCATTGTTCCAAAGTGAAACTCCCAATGCTAATTACCAAAATCAATATATCTGTGACCTTTCCTTCTCTGCTACACAGTCCCTCGGAAAATCCAGTCACCCCTTCTGTGCAGTGACTCACCTTCCAAGTTCCCCAACATCCCCTATTCTGGGCGATCCATCCCTTGGCAAAGGCTTCCTCACATCAAAAGATCAAACAACCAAGGCATATACCTGCCTCAGCCATCATACCATCATAGCATGCTCATGGAAATCAATGGATAATATTGGGTACAAGTGTCCCACAGTGGCCCTGCTCTTGAAGTACTCTACTAGCATACTGATGCATGTTCCAATTCTTGCAATCCATTCCGTCCACTCAACCGAGAATGTTCATGCATTCCTTATTGGTAGCTCGTCAGTAAGGTACACTTGCAATCTGGTTTACTTTCTGTGACAACAATTCAAACTAGCATCTTTGACCAAATCAACATGTATACAAATATCACATCAGGTTAGCTCATTACACAACCATCATAGATCAAAATCGTAAGTCACATGTAACCATCATAAACCAGAATCATAGATCACATGCAATCATCATAGACCAGAATCATAAATCACATGCATAATAAAAATGAAATGAAATATTGATACTTATCCTTTAATCAATCCTTAGCTTCCACCTTTGTCTTATTCTGTATGCACTACGGATCAGTTGCCACATTCGAAAAACAACCAATGCCTTCTCCTCAACCATGTGCACATACATATAGTGTGCATCACACACCTACACCCAATGTATAATACAACACAAATACATATATAGAGTGCAACACAATGAATGCATATGTTACGATACCATGACTACACAATGCACATACATAGTTCCACGTGCCCGCAACACAACATTTACGACACGCACACATTACCACATGTACACTAGTACCATATGTATACCACATACACAGTACCACCTGTACAAAGCACCACCTGCACAACATGTGCTCAACATTACATGTACATGGCACCACCTACACAACACCACATGTACACCATACTACTTGTACAACGTGTACACATTACCACATGCATGACATGTACACGACGCCACATGTACACATTACCACATGCATGACATGTACACGACGCCACATGTACATAGCACCACATGCACGGCATGTACAAAGCACCACCTGCACACAAAGCCACTTGTACCACATGTACACAACACAACATGCTCACAACACCACTTGTACAATCACATGCACAACACCATATGTACAACATGTACACAATGCCATATCTACATAACACCATACACAATATTGCATATCCAACATGCACACACAACACCGCATATCCATCATGTACATAGCACCGTCTATACCTAGCACTGCATATGCAACATTCACACAACACTATATGTACCACCCTGTACATAACATTGCATAAATAACATGTACCCACAATACATATACACAACACTGCATGCACACAACATCATAGATGCAACATGTGCAACATATACAACATATGCACAACAATAATACATCACATCTAAAAGCAAATTCTCTACCAAGAAACCTTTCTTTTAGTGCCTTATCCATGCTTGTCCCAACATGACGCGAACCGTATTGCTTCATTTCGCTGATGTATTCCTTAGCGTTACCTGTCATGACATAAACATAGGCATAATACAAGCATACCATATTAATTCATATCCACATGATACTGACCTCATATATTTTCATGAATACTCTTCCCACTTGATTCCTCATAGCCAGGAACCTCTTCTTGTCATTCGCCTGCGTAAGAAATCATTCCTCCACAAGGATGATTCTTGATGACCCTGTCAAACAGTGACATAGATACATGGATACATACATACATATACATAAACATTAGCATAAACAATCATGATCCTATCATACAACGATATGCATACATACACATGCATACATATAAACATCAACATAAAATAATAATGATCTATGATGACCTTGTCAGACATGACATACATACATACATGTATACACATATAAACATCGACATAATCATGATCATAACATAATTACTAGATATCATAAGGTCTAGGTTAAGAGAACTTCCTTATTCATGCAACACATGTGCAACATTAAGAATAGTCATTCCCAACATAGCCAAGGAATCTGATGCCTCAGATCCATTTACTTTACCTTTTTGGTTACCTTTCTCATGACTTTATTGCCACCGTCCATTTACCACAATGGACCTAGCCAATGCAACTGACTATCATAATATTACCTTCCGTTTCGCTTACTCATGCACCGAGCATCATCTGTGTTTTAAATTACCTGTTGGGTACCACACAGCTCTCCCTAAGCTCCATTAACTTTCCTCTTTCCTGACCAATCCCAATACTCAAAACAATAAGAGGCAATAACAAAACAACAAGAAGACCATGAAAACCAAAATCAATACGATACCGCAAAAAATTGGCATAGCTATGCACCAGACACAATCAAAATTGCAAATCAAGCACAACAATCACAAAATACCAAAATAATAAGACTAGCAACCGACACCATGACTCAATCCCCATGGTTCCCAAGGAAAGCTCGACCTGAGCCTTCTTTGAGATTTCATGGCAACCTCTCTTGCCATGCAACTCCCTCCATCATTGTTAGGCCCCTATACTACTAGTGTAACCCCTTATTGTTATTAGTACAACCCCCTTATTATATTGATGTACCCATGTAGTGCCCATATTGTTACTATTTTTCCCCATAGAAGCCCACTATTGTTATTATTGTGCCCTTACATTATTATTGTTATGTCGGCTCTGATTATATTATGACCCCTTAGACTCCTATATATAGAAAGGAGGTCTTTTCATTTGTATCATCCAAGAATTGTTCATTTGTGTAATGTAAAGGAGGTTTCCCCCTCGAAGAGGCTTATTTCTAAGGCATTCATCTATCTTTTATATCTTTTTGTGAGCTGGTTTCATAACATTTGGTATCAGAGCTTTGGATTCTAGGGTTTTGCTGCTCCAAATAGGTCATTGTGACATTTTCGCTATAACTTTTTTTCTGTGACATTTCAGAAGCAAACAAAAAAGCCCATTTGAGACAAAATCACGTGAACCTCGGATCCGAATTTTAGAGCTTTTCACGCTATATTTGTGGAGATATGATCTGAGGAAGTTGGTCTTTTTGCAGACTCCTGAATTACATTCCAAACAGGTGACCTTGGGAAAATCAGTCATAACTTTTGTTTTGAGCATCCGATTGAAATTTTGTAAGTTACAGAAAGAGGACGGACTGTAGTTTCCTGTGTATATTTTTTAGATCCTAAGGTCGAAACAGTGACACGTGGCACTTCCTACAATTTCGCTCTTCTGAAAAGGTATATAATCAGGTCATCTTGGGAGATTGTGCATAACTCTTTCTTGGAGAATCTAAATTCGATCAGACTGGTGGCATTGGAAAGAGGACATAGAGGGCTACTACAGGTCACAATTTCATAACTGGAAGAGCCTAATTATAGAGTTATAGTCATTTCAATATCAAGCTCCTAAAATCAAGAAAAGGCGATATGAGGAAGTTTGATGGCAAGGATCCAGTAAATTGGATACTTCAGATGGAGCAATATTTTGATCTACATGGTGTACCACTGTTACAAAAGGTATGTATTTCATCTTCATATTTAGAACTGGATCAATTTTTATGGTATAAAGGGCTTTTTTCTCGTAAACAACTTGTTAAGTGGTCAATTTTCACGGAGGAAATGATAACACATTATGAGGATACAAAGAGAAACACCTTCTCTAGAGAAACACCACAACAATTGGAAAGAGTAAAAGGGCTTTGTTACATAGTGGAAAGTAAAATTATGGCAACAAGGAAGTCTACCCCTCACAACTATAAAGATGGAAGTGTTGTTTCTCCTAGCCTTCCACAACCTACAAGGGTTACACCACAACACTTGGAAGAAAAAAGAGAAAAGGGGCTTTGTTACAATTGTGATAGCAAATGCACTAAAGGTCATAAGTGTGCTAAGAAAAAATTATTTTACATAGATTATGAAGAGGAGGAAGAAAAGGATCAAGAAACATCAAAAGAAGAGGATATACGGCAGGACCCAACCCCAGAGAAAAAAGAAATGAATCAGACCATATCTTGTAAAGCATTGGCAAGAATTACCACTCCTCAAACTCTCAAGATAGAAGGAAATATCAAGAAGAAAAAGGTGCAAGAAGTGAAAGATCACATCAAGAAAGAAGAAATTAATCCAACCATATCTTGTAATTCATTGGTCGGAATTGCCACTCAAACTATTAAGATAGAAGGACATATCAAAAAGAAAAATGTTCAAGAAGTGAAAGATCACGTCGAGCATCAAGAAATGAATCCGTCCATATCTTGTAAAGGAATGGAAGAAATTACCACTCCTCAAACTCTAAAGATAGAAGGAAATATCGATAAGAAAAAGGTTCAAGCAGTGAAAGATCACATCGAGCATCAAAAACAAGTTCTCCAACTTTTAAAGGATAACGCCACTTTGGTGCAAAATCGAATGAAACAACAGGTAGATCAACATCATAGTGAAAAATGTTTTGATGTAGGTGATTGGGTATTTTTACTGCTACATCTCAAGCAAGCTATTTATGAGAAGCAAATGTTGGCAATACTACATGCACTTAAGAAATGGCGACCTTACCGAATGGGATGACACTTCAAGGTAAAAATGGATCATGATAGTCTTAAATACATTTTAGAACAACTATTATCTTTAGAAGAACAGAAAAAATGTGTCACAAATATGTCGGGTTATGACTTTGACATCATCTATAGAAAATGGAAGCAAAATTTTGTTGCAGATGCACTCTCAAGAAAGGATGAGGATGTGGAAGCATTGTTTTGTGTTATTTCTATTATCCAACCAGATTGGATAAACGAAGCAAGGGATGAATGGAAGAAGGAATAAGAAGTATGGGCACTTATTCAAAAGTTGCAAAAGATCCCAACTCAAACAATATTGCCAGAAATTGAAGAGGAAGGAAAAATCATATTGGAACTTGAAGCAGTCACAGAAACAAGAACTCGACAACCACAAAATCGATCAATTTCAGAGTATCACATCAAGTGGAAGAACTTACCCACTGAAGATTCCACATGGAAGGATAAGAATTTTATACAAAAGCATCAAGAGCTACTCAAGCGTTGAGGACAACGCTTTTTTAAGGAGAGGGGCATGTTAGGCCCCTATACTACTAGTGTAACCCCTTATTGTTATTAGTACAACCCTTATTATCTTGATGTACCCATGTAGTGCCCATATTGTTACTATTGTGCCCCATAGAAGCCCACTATTGTTATTATTGTGCCCTTACATTATTATTGTTATGTCGACTCTGATTATATTATGACCCCTTAGACTCCTATATATAGAAAGGAGGTCTTTTCATTTGTATCATCCAAGAATTGTTCATTTGTGTAATGTTAAGGAGGTTGCCCCCTCGAAGAGGCTTATTTCTAAGGTGTTCATCTATCCTTTCTATCTTTTTGTGAGTTGGTTTCATAACAATCATACTGCCATCAACACATAACCGTCAGTGCATAAATAAACATAAAATACACCAGTTACCTTACCTTGTTGTGCCAAGAAAATTGGTTGCAACCAAACACATCCATGCCATATCTCAAGGGATTCCAATCCCCTTGACAGATCTACTTGTAGCTAGAGACTAGCTAATATACTTATCAATTACATGTCCATGAATATATCACATATCTTCAGACAAATCAAGGTTAAGAAGACTTCCTGTGTGCAAAGCACTCATTCATTTGTAATTAAGGTTTCCAAACATAGCCAAAGAAATTATTGCCCAAGTCCTTTCCTTTACCTTTTTACCCTTCTGCAATTGAGGCTTACTATGTATTGTCACATCACCCACCTGTTAGTTATATAAACACATCAACTATTACCTTGTCACACTAATACCAAGCATGTCAACTGCTCACACATGTCAACCACATGTTCCAAATATCAAGACAATCATATCTATCAATTTGAAATCAACTTTTACAAACAATCATGTCATAACCCATAGTCAACTCATAGTCATTAGACATAATGCTACAATTGTCAACTACATTCAAGTACATATCAATTGTCTCAACACATATGTGTTAGTAAAATCATCTTAAAACAAGATCATTGGAACACATACTCATATTATGAAATTCATCAAACATTCAACCAACTTGTAAACATACCATGTTAAATAAATCAACTAGACACCAAACACTCAAACACCAAATAGATGTCATAATCAAACAATCAAGCACAAGGTAGATGACATAAACAAGTTCATACCTTAATGTATCTCAGGGGAGGAAATCTTGTTTGCACAATCAATCTAGTTAGCATGATATAACTTCACGAGATATTAACTCAAACATAAATAAGATCATGATACCCAAAATAGTCACTAGCTAACATGTTTACATCATAACTCATACACAATTATCATTTATGCATAGCAATCACATATGTACGATCGGTCTAGATTAGTACAACACAATGAAACACAATAAGTCGACTCATACCTGAAAGTCATAACCATAACCATCTGCATATGCTAATCCAACTCAGTGTGATACATATGACTCAATATCTTAATGAAATAACCCTAATCATCAAGTTACTAGCATATAACAACCATAAGCTATATATCATGCTCATAAAAAAAAAAATTTGAATCGTCAATCTAACTGTCATATAACAAAAACAAGTTAACCTATAACATACTCATCAACAACATATAAGATAATCACCAGGTTATCTAATATAAAACAACAATAGCAATGCACACAACTTCAGGTTACTCTCATTTTTTACTATCTGACACATGTGCATATAACTACACTAATCAACTAACATCCATCATGAATGTAACCATAACATCTAAAGACGTGTTCATAACCCTAATGCATATAACAATCCTTGACTTATATACCTGCATGCCAAACATACAATACATGTATGATAATATGCTCTTACCCCAAAGTCCAATTATGCAACCTCATTATGATGATCTACATCTCCTGCTCTATCTTAGCCAACACATTAGCATCATAACATACCAATATCACCCTGATGACCTAAATTGCATACCATGACTTCACAAGACATGTTTGAACTACTATTCATGCATAACTATAACCAAGACCATTCATGCATAACCACTGCATATAGACATATAAAACATGAGTACAAAACCATATACACATCCTTCTAGTTAGAGTCCAGTCATCAATGCATGACCCTATCAAATTCACAAACCATGACCTTGTGCATGTAAACAACCATTACTCCATTGTATACATTTCCACATGCAACCATCAATATGCATAAGCAATGCCTAATCAACTACACATACACATGAACACATGTAGTCAAGCATAAGCGACCAATTCTTGTAATCGACCTACAAGGTTGATACATGTAATCAAACATACCAAGAATGCAACCTACCATACATGGATGTAATGAAGCAACATATACCAACATGTAAGCGACATATAACAATATGTAACCAATCATATACTCATGACGATGCATTCCACAAAATCAACATCAAGTTCCTCATGATAAACTTACTACAACCATGATCAATGATTATGCAATGCAACAAGCACATGGAATGCAAGTTTAAGAGACACACATGCAAATGACATGCATGCATGACCAACACACAACCCATCCAGTCCGAGGGGTGAACCATGCTTTGATACCACTTTGTAACACCCTCCTCCCACATCTACCCAAGCAACCAGCCAGCTGGGGTAAACATGCGATGAGAGGCTACTATGATTGGATTCAACCTCCTATATGACCTTAAGGAAGTGGAATCGATGGAAACATAATACATATACATTCAACATCATCTTCAAGACCCTTAGGAACCAATCAAACACTCCAGAAAACTTGCCCTTGGGTCCTACTGAAGTTTTGACCAACTTAAGACTAAGTTGTTGTTATGAAACCAACTCACAAAAAGATAGAAAAGATATATGAACACCTTAGAATTCAGCCTCTTCGAGGGGGCAACCTCCTTTACATTACACTAATGAACAATTCTTCCATGATACAAATGACAAGATCTCCTTTCTATATATAGGAGTCTAAGGGGTCATAATATAATCAAAGCCGACATAACAATAATAATGTAAGAGCACAATAATAACAATAGTGGGCTTCTATGGGGCATACTAATAACAATATGGGGACTACATGGGTACAACAATATAAAAAGGGGGTTGTATTAATAAAAATACGGGGTTACACTAGTAGTATAGGGGCCTAACATGCCCCTCTCCTTCAAAAAGTGTTGTCCTCAACGCTTGAGTAGTTCTTGATGCTTCTGTGTAAAATTATTGTCCTCCCATGTGGAATATTCAGTGGGTAAGTTCTTCCACTTGATGAGATATTCTAAAATTGATCGATTTCGTAGCTATCAGGTTCTTGTTTCTCTGACTGCTCCAGGTTCCAATATGATTTTTCCTTCCTCTTCATGTTCTCACAATATTGTTTGAATTGGGATCTTTTGCAACTTTTGAATGAGTGGCCACACTTCTTTGTCCTTCTTCCATTCATCCCTTGCTTCTTTTATCCAATTTGGTTGGATAATAGAAATAGCACAAAACAATGCTTCCACATCCTCATCCTTTCTTGAGAGTGCATCTGCAACAAAATTTTGCTTCCCTCTTTTATAGATGATGTCAAAGTCATAACCCAACATATTTGTGACCCAATTTTTTTGTTCTTCTAAAGATAATATTTGTTCTAAGAAGTATTTAAGACTACCATGATCCATTTTTACCTTGAAGTGTCTTCCCATTGGGTAAGATCACCATTTCTTAAGTGCATGTAGTATTGCCAACATTTCCTTCTCATAAATAGCTTGCATGAGAGGTAGCCGTAAAAATACCCAATCACCTAAATCAAAACATTTTTCACTGCGATATTGATCTACCTGTTGTTTCATTCGATTCTGCACCAAAGTGGCATTATCCTTTAAAATTTGGAGAACTTGTTGTTGATGCTTGATGTGATCTTTCACTGCCTGAACCTTTTTCTTCTTGATATGTCCTTCTATATTTAGAGTTTGAGGAGTGGTAATTTCTTCCAATGCTTTACAAGATATGGTCGTATTCATTCTTGATGCTTTATGTGATCTTTCACTTCTTGAACATTTTTCTTCTTAATATGTCCTTCTATCTTGATAGTTTGAGTAGTGATAATTCCGGCCAATGCATTACAAGATATGGTTGGATTCATTTCTTCTTTCTCGATGTGATCTTTCACTTCTTGAACCTTTTTCTTCTTGATATGTCCTTCTATCTTGAGAGTTTGAGGAGTGGTAATTCTTGCCAATGCTTTACAAGATATGGTCGGATTCATTTCTTCTTTCTCTGGGGTTGGTTCCTAGTGTATATCCTCTTCTTTTGATGTTTCTTGATCCTTTTCTTCCTCCTCTTCATAATCTATGTAAAATAATTTCTTCTCAGCACACTTATGACCTTTAGTGCATTTGCTATCACAATTGTAACAAAGCCCTTTTTCTCTTTTTTCTTCCAATTGTTGTGGTGTCACCCTTGTAGGTTGTGGAAGGCTAGGAGAAACAACACTTCCATCTTTATGGTTGTGAGGAGTAGACTTCCTTGTTGCCATAATTTTACTTTCCACTTTGTAACAAAGCCCTTTTTATCTTCTTCTTCTTTTTTTTTTTTTTTTTTTCTTTGTGGTGTTGCTCTGAAGAAGGTGTTGCTCTTTGTATCCTCATAATGTGCTATCATTTCCTCTGTGAAAATTGACCATGTAACAAGTTGTTTACGAGAACAAAGCCCTTTATACCATAAAAATTGATCCGGTTCTAAATATGAAGATGCAATACATACCTTTTGTAAAAATGGTACACTATGTAGATAAAAATATTGCTCCATCTATAGTATCCAATTTATCGGATCCTTGCCATCAAACTTCCTCATATCGACTTTTCTTGATCTCACGAGCTCGATCTTGAAATGACTATAACTCTGTATTTTCAGATCTCAAAGTTTTGAAATTCTCTCCTGTAATAGCCCTTTGTGTCCTCTTTCCAATGCCACCAATCTGATAAAAATTGGATTCTCCAAGAAAGAGTTATGCACAATCTCCCAAGATGACCTGATTATATACCTTTTCAGAAGAGCGAACTTGTATGAAGTGCCATGTGTGACTGTTTTGACCTTCAGATCTCAAAACTATGCACAGAAAACTACAGTCCGTCCTCTTTCCGTAACTTCTTATGAAATTTCAATCTAATGCTCAGATAGATAGCTATGATGATTTTCCCACAGTGACCTTTTTGGAATGTAATTCGAGGGTCTTCAAAAACCCTAACTTCCTCAGACTATATCTCCGAAAATATAGTGAGACAAGATTTGAAATTTGGAGCCGAGGTTCAGACCGATTTCTTCTCAAATGGGTTTTTGTTGTAGCTTCTGAAACTTCATAGCGAAAGCGTTATAGCGCAAATCCCACGATGGCCTGTTTTAGCTTAAATTCTAGAGCTTGCAAAAATCCTAATTTCCTCAGATCATATCTCTGAAAATATAGCAAGACAAGCTTTGGAATTTGGATCCGAGGTTTAGCGTGATTTCGTATCGAATGGGTTTTTGTTCTCACTTCTGAAATGGCCAAAAAAAAAAGAAAAAAAAAAAGAAAAGAAAGAAAGAAGAGTTATAGCAAAAATTCCACGATGACCTATTTGGAGCAGCGATTTCGTATCAAATGGGTTTTTTTTTTCACTTCTAAAATGGACAAAAAAAAAAAAGTTATAGCAAAAATTCCACGATGACCTATTTGGAGCAGCGAACCCTAGAATCCAAAGCTCTGATACCAAATGTTATGAAACCAGTGGACAAAAAGATAGAAAATATATATGAACGCCTTAGAATTCAGCCACTTCGAGGGGGCAACCTTCTTTACATTACACTAATGAACAATTCTTCCATGATACAAATGGCAAGACCTCCTTTCTATATATAGGAGTCTAAGGGGTCATAATATAATTAGAGCCGACATAACAATAATAATGTAAGGGAACAATAATAACAATAGTGGGCTTCTATGGGGCATACTAATAACAATATGGGGACTACATGGGTACAACAATATAATAAGGGGGTTCTACTCATAACAATAAGGGGTTACACTAGTAGTATAGGGGCCTAACAAACCCAGAGTCGCTCTCACACGCTTACCTGCCAGCGTCCAGAGATTCATTTTGCTAGTTCTAAGCCAGTGTCCTTAGGATTTGAGCCACTTTTTTAGGCTCATAGCCTACGTCACTGCCCAGAATGGAATGATAACTTAGGAGCAGTAAAAGAACAAGGAAACAATGATGCAAAAGAAATAAGTTAAACAAGACCTTAATCAGACCCCTACTAGCCATGACAGGCATTTCGTCAAACATGTCACAAGCATGTAATCTACAGGTGTAACCAACAAAATTAAACATAGGGATCTTGTACTTATCTGAGAATCGCTAAGAACCATTGTTCCCTCATGTCATTTGTTGCATTACTATCTATTAGACCATAGATAAATTATCCATTAATTTACAAGTGAAAACATATTGAGAGACATACATAGCTGTTATCATCAAACACACACGTAACCAAAATAATAACAACAAAAAGACTCGTGAAAGTAGAACCATATATACCACATATAATCCATCAAAATTCTCATAGAAATACAAAGAGAAATAACCTTTCATTAATGATGCAAAAACCAAACCCGAGATGGGAATTCCACGTTCCACCTGACCATAGAATGGCTAAGCCAAATCTCTCTTTAGCCATTCACCCTCATGGCATATTCCAAGCATGAATGTGGGACTCAAACCAAAAGAACCGACCAGGGCATACTGAGGCTAAACCACCTCACCCTCTTTAATAGAAACCAGGCTTTACCGTAATCCATCACGGATCACTAGGTCAACACAATAAACATATCATAACAGGATTTATTGTGATCTACACCTAACCACTAGGCCAAATAAGCCTGGATGTCATTGGATTCTCCACCTACATTGTGAGGAATTTTCCCATCTCCTAGTCTCTCAGGCTTTACCTCAATCCAAGCCCGGATCATTAGGCCCTAAACCGAGACCCACTCTCTAGGCTTTACCGCATATCCCAAACCTAGGATTACTAAGCCCAATGGAGAGTAATCCACCTCTTGGCTTCATTGTATATCCTGCCATTCACTTGTAAGGATTCCTAGGCCCATCGAGGCAACACAATACTGGCTTTATCGCAACCCACAGTCTGGCTCAAGGGTCATTAGGCCAGTGGCTTTACCATGATCCATAGTCCGGTTCAAGGACCACTAGGCCATGTTCTCTATATATATATAGAGAACATTCATCTTGGAATACGTGTCCCATCACCATGGCCTTATATATATATATATATATATATATATATATATATATATATATATATATATAGATATGGAATTTTCACCAGGGTTGTTACAGAAGACCTTTGTTGAGGTCTACCTCTACACAAATTCTGGCAAAAGTATATATTGCTTGTTTTGTTCTTTGTGTATCTCCCCAATAGGTTACTGATTAGTTCTTGAACTTTTGGATGCGAGAAAAGAAGGGTTAAATTATGTAAACTACCCACATTGGAATTTTGCATACCATCATTGAGTTGGCATCCAATTCTGGGAACCATGGTGTGATGAAAAATCTCGCATTACTCTAGAACTATGGACCCTCTTGTCTAACATATTCTCTGATCTCTGATGATTCAAATTTTACTATTAAGAAGCCCTTGGAGGTGAACCTCACAATTTGGTGTCCAAGTCATAAAAATCCAATGAAAAATGTCCCTAGGTTTTGGCCAAAAACCATTAAACCTGCAAATCATTGTCTGAGCTTGATAGATTGTATGAATAATATTTCTCTGCTAGATCTATTTTCATTGTTGGGATTTGTTTTATCTGTTCCACAATATAGGGCCCAGGAATGTTCAAAGTCTGTTCAGATTTACCTGGTGCATCAGATTAACCTTTTAGGGCATCTTTGAAAGAAGTAGATCAATGGAATGGTCCAACCCCCCACAACCTTAGGTTAATGATGATTGTGGAGTTCTGTTCTACGCCATAGTCCTGTAACTGTTGATCATCCTTCATCGATCTACCATCATAGATCAAACTTTGCGACTCCATTGGAATACTTGATCTATTATGGATCTACCTTTTCAAACTTTGTACTAAAAAATCCTTTTTGACCCCCATGAAGATCAACCTTCCAGATGGGGTTTGAGCGAAAATTTGAAATACTATGCCTTTTCCCATAACAGGTGATTTCTCACTTTTGTTAGGGAACAAGTATGCCTCTCTCCCAGATTTCATTGACCTTGGGAGACCTTCCTTACCACCAAAAAGAGGGGTAGAAAGCACAAGTCTCGTCTTGTATAGAGGAGGGCTACCAGATCAGTACAAATCTTGGGAGAATCTTCTACATAGTCTATATCCACTAGGAAAATCATGTCCCGCCATCGATCTATTAACCTTTTCTCTTTGTCAATTAGAACTATAACCTGGAGGATGCAACTGCTTAGATCCACAGAGAACCCATCATCATTGCTCATTTATTCATATAAAACTTCAGATCTGTAGTTAACACAACTCTCAGTAGAAAGATCTACTAGAGCTCGGCCACCAGGGTAAGAAAAGGTCGAGAAACCCTTCAATTTGTTGTCACAGGTTTATGCTGGAGGGATTAGCTTTCCAGGCCCTGTCACATCCTTGATTGTCTCAACACACTTTTTCCCTGTGAACAAATGATACCACAACCTTCATGAGGCTCAAAAACATCGATATGCATTAGATTGCTACAAGAAAGAGTGCACTAGGAGCCAAAGGTGAGCTGAGGAAAGTCGACGCCTTGGAATTTGCATCCAAGAATCCTAACCATTGCTCCTGATTCTAGTTTTTTGTTCAGGTGATCTTGTCTCATCCATTCCAGCACAAAGAGTGTGCCATTAACAGAGACCATAGGGCATCGAGCAACCGTTTTGTTACAGAGGTCAAGCAGTTGCCAAACCTCAAAGATGATGTCATATGTATGGCCGAAAACCCCTTCCTTGATGGACTCCTTGAAAGCATTACGCTTCGGTCCAAGACTAAATGTCATATGAGGGCACAATACATATCCTCAACCTTGCATAAGAGTACTGTATAAACCAAAGTTCACATGCCCAAAGCCACCATGGGGACCATTAGGGTACCCAAGTGTGACGATTGAGCCAAACTTTGCAAAGAATACCTACGAAACCCTAGCATGTTCGAAAGTAATTTTTTCCCCTAAAGAGATTATATATATATATATATATATATATCGATTACAACAATATACTCGATATGAGAACACATAACTTGTGGGAATTGAACCTAGGTGGAGAGGATAATAATCATAGCTCCTAACCACCCAAGATAAACCCAATTGACAGTAAATATGATGTATTGCATAGACACACTTTTATTCCTTTCATTCTTGTATATAATTGTGCCATCTGGTAAGGTTACTTATGGACCAATAGACTCTTGCAAAATTGATTTCATGTTCAAGTTAAAATTTATAGTCATAAACGCCCCAATTGGGAAAGCCACGTTGTAACTTTTCCATACATTCCCTTCAATGGATATTTATTAAGTTATGTGAAGACAATGCATTCATACTTTCATTTCATGTCCTATAATGACATGTATGATTTATTAAATTCATGCTCCCCATATATCTACAACTATTAATGTATAAGGCTAGCATTCAATGTACAATGGCTACATCCTTGAACAACAATGCCATTCACTTGTTGCTTAGTGGGTCCACTATGTTGAAACCTTGCCTATGAATGGACCTTGACTTTGTCCACTCCAAAATAAGTTCAAACCAAAGATGCCATGCTTCTCTATTTGATGGACCATTCAAGTGATACACTTTAATACTATCAAAATTCAACATCCATGTTGCATTGAGGGAGCTCAAAAATTGGGTTTAATTCTGTCGATAGGTGTACCCCAATTGAATGTCAGAAGATTAATCTGTATTATAATCCAAATCTATATCTTATAGTCATAAATGAAAGAAGTTGACATATTCTTATCGTCTCCTCTACATCAACGAATATAATTTCATATATGAACTACCTTGCATCTCTAAATCCATGTTTACCTTTTCACATTTACCTCATACAATTATGAAATTACCTTGCTATTATTGTTGAAAATGCAATAAGAAAATCCTAATTTAATTTTATCCTTGAATATAATTGGGAATAAAATTGTAATTCTACATATCATGACAACTTGTATTAGTTAACTAAGTTAATTTGACTTAGTTGGCTAATTTAATTTGAGTTGAGGGTTTGAATTTAGTCATGTAGAGTGTCTCCTACTTTATAGGAGCCCTAGTTGAGTTTATTTTGAGTTGTAATTAATTAATTAAGTTTAACTGAGTTAAAGTCAATTAAACTAGTTTCAACTATTGGAGGAACTAGTGGGAGGTCTAGTATTGTGGTGTTGCCCGCAGTGATCAACTAGTTAACTGATGATTCACTCATAAATAACTCATGCATGTCAGATCTGATAGTTACCTAGTTGAGATTGGAGTTCAGGGACAATGTACTACCAGTTGTATAATCATTTGAATTGTACATGTGGTGCATGCAGTAAGAGGAAGGCCTATGATGGATTGTGCAATTCCTTTGAGGAATTTCCCAAATTAATCGGGGACTAATTCCCAAGGAAACAACACAAGGAAATAGGGACTTGGGCAAGCATAAAATTGGTTGATTATTTGCCTGGGTTTGTCTAGGAAGCTGTGAGATAGATAGAGATAGTGCAGAGGTTTCTCGGGCTTGAGAAAAGCATTGTAATCTTCTCATATTTTCTAACTAATGCAATATACATATAGAAAGGGTTTTTAGTTGTGGCTTTCCCCAGGAAATCATTGTGTAATGTGTTGATTGATTTATTTCTATTGTATGCTTCATGATCGTTTAATTGTTTCGCTGATGACTAGAGTAGATTCAAGTCTATCGTTTTAGTAAATTACAATTAGCAGTTTGAATCTACAAGGAATTTCTACAATTATCAAACAGTAAATGACATCTTGTGGATATATAGGCTTATCAAATATTGAATCAGTCTGAAAAAGAAATAAATGCGTGTCATCAATTCTAAAACGGGGGAAGTGATTCCGATCGACATATATCAACCAAATTTTCTAATGCGGTTGTACTAGTATACAATTCATTAATGGAACATGCTAGTTGTTTGAAAAATGCATGTAATCTTAATCTTTGGTTGTATATTGCATTTAGATACCTTAAACATTGCACATGCATATGATACTAATTCATCATCAAGGTAATTCATCATCAACCTAAGAGCCTTATCTTGGTGAACATTACTCTTTTCATCAAATCCCTATATCACCCATCCAAGTATCTACACCCCATAAACACTTATTCCCACAAGATCATTGAGTTGTTATTACAATAATTTTTCCATAAAGGGTTGAGTTTATTTGAACTTAAACAAGAACACAACAAATTACAGATATAACCATAAATACAAAGATGCAACATAAATAACACTTCATTTCATTAATATCAAAATACTGAAATATGCTTATAAACAAAATGGAAATAAACTGGCCCGGGTGATGTTAACTTATCTCTAAGAAGAAATTTGGCGGCTACATGCCTTTGAACTATGTTACAATGAGGTACAAGGGCCTATTTATTATTGAAAAACAAGGGAAAACCCTAAAAAACCAAAGCCCTAACCCCTGGAGATGTCACGCCAAGAGTTTGTGGGCTCCGTTGGCGTTAGTTGGGAAACCAACTTCCTGGGGTCGTAACTTGGTCATATTATCTCTGTTTGGCGCGTACGATACCTTGTTCGAAAGGTCTCCCAGAGTATTTCAGGATTTGCGACAGGCCCCTACCTATGGCTATGGGCCTATTGCAGACCTCAAAAAGCACTGTTTAGGGGATCAAAATTGCCCTAGAAGTTTAGGACTCGAAAAACTGCTAAAAATAGTAAATGATGAAATAAATAGGGAAACAAATGAAGCCTACTAGAGGTCTAGGTAGAATAGGTGGGTGGCCACCAATATCCACCTGGATCAGTCCTCCCTCCTTATGAAGCAATGGTCCCCATTACATTCAGAGCCTCCATGAGGTGAGGAAATTTTTGTTGAACATGCTCCCTGGTGAACCACTTGCCCTGGTGAAGGAGTTGGCCTGCTTTGACAACTCGATATAGCTGGATCCTATGTTGGTGAGTGTTATTGATCTGCATGTACATAATCTTCTCAGTTGTGGCATGTTCCATGCAATCCATGTTTAGCTCTATTGGTGTGAGTTGTTATGTAATGTCGAATGTGCCCAACAATGGTGGAAAGAATGTTCGAATGCGGTCTACATTGAACACTAGGTGTAGAAAAAGGAACGGTGGGATGTTTAGCTCGAAGGCATTGTCTCCTACAGACTTGGTGATAGTGTATGGACCATATTGGAGTGTGCAAAGCTTGTGGTGGGATCTAGAAAAGCCCTCCTTCTGCAAATGTTGCCAAACTTTGTCGACCACCTGGAACTTGTGCGAAACTCGATGTTGATCATGGCGCTTCTTGTACTTATGATTAGCTCTCTCCAATATATCATGGACCTGCTGTCGGATGTGTTGAATGCGCTTAATGAAGTTGTTAGCCCTATCATCTTTGAACTAGACGTGAGCTGAATCTGCCTAAGTAGCTACAAATGGTATGGCCACATCAATGGGACATAATGGCTGAAATCCCTTCCCTACCTGAAAGGGGCTATGCCCCGTTGAGCTATAGAGAGCTCTGTTGTAGTTGTGCTAGACATAGGGGAGGCTATCATCCCATGTGCATGGATGTTTCAATTTGTACATGCGCAGAATGTGTACGATCATCCTGTTGACGACCTCTATTTGGCCATCAATTTGGGGGTGGAACGCCATGGACTTAGTAAGTTTGGTATCCTGCATCAACCAGAGACTTAACCAAAATGAACTTAGGAATATGTTGTCGTGATATGAGATAACTGATTGTGGGATCCCAAAGTGTACCCACACTCACTCAAAGAAGAGCTTAGCAGTGACATCTA
Organism: Pinus tabuliformis; assembly: GCA_031772625.1. Taxonomy (NCBI): domain Eukaryota; kingdom Viridiplantae; phylum Streptophyta; class Pinopsida; order Pinales; family Pinaceae; genus Pinus; species Pinus tabuliformis. Next base: position 838,771,461 of record CM062817.1, on the reverse strand, counting down.
TTGTGATACTCTTCTTGTAGGCCACCATGATGGCCATCTTAGAGAATCTGTCGATGACCACGAAAACACAGTCATTGTCGTGCTTAGTAGAAGGAAGGCCCGACATGTAATCCATGGAGATGGATTCCCAAGGTCGACTAGGAGTAGGTAGAGGAGTATATAGGCCTTGATTCTTGATGGTTGGTTTGGAAATGGAGCAGGCGGTGCATGATCTAATGTACTTCCCAACATCTTGACAAAGTTTTGCCCAATAAAAATACTTTTGCAGTATCGCCACTATTTTCTCTACTCTGAAATATCCAACTACCTAATTGTAGTGCGCCTCCCAAATCATCTTGGCACGCTCACTTGAAGGAACACAAATGTGTCCTACGTGGCATAACAGTGCATCCCAGAGGTGAAATTTTGGAACTTGCTTCCCTTCGTGGAGTGTTTGGTATGTGTTGTCGAATTCTGGATTGCTCTTGTAAAGCTACGACCACCTCGAAGTCTCGTGTCCACAGGAGTCGAGCACTGTGATCAACACCATGACTAGTGGTCGGCTAAGGTAGTCTGCAACATTATTGGTGCTGCCCTTCTTGTACTTAATGTTCAAATGGAACCATTGCAAGTATGTGGACCATTTCAGATGGTGATCATTCTGCAACTTTCCTTGTGTTTTTATGAACTGTAGGGGTCGGTGGTCTGTGTGGATGACCATTTCCTTCCCCATAATGTAATGCTTCCATTGACGACAGACCTGCATAATGGAATACATTTCTTTGTCATAAGTGGGATACTTTCGGACTATGTCTAAAGATGTCTCACTGTGGTAAGCCACTAGATGCCCCTACTGAGTAAGAACTACACCAATAGCATAGTCAGAGGTGTTTGTCTCAGTCCCAAATGGTTGTTGCAGGTTTAGTAATGTGAGCACTGGTGTAGAGTAGAGGCGATGCTTCAACTCGACAAATTCCTTCTATTGGGTTTCAGACCAAAAAAACTTTGCTTTCGCTCCGCCCTTGGTGACTAGACATAAAGGCCAAGTGAAATGAGGGAACCCCAACACGAACCTGCAGTAGAAATTGGTGTTGAAAATAGCAACAAGAAATGCTAAAAATAGAAGTGCTAAAATTAGCACTATTATAAATAGCATTTCGGGATACATTCCAATTTTAGTTAGTCCCTAAACTAAAATTGTGAATTAAAATTCGAATTTGATCTTAGTAGTTGTTTGTAAAATAATTAATTAATTCATCTTGAGTTAATTAGTTGTAGAAAATCAAACATGAAGTCTATGTGAAGACATGCAACAGTTTCTCCATTGATTGAGGAAGTTATCCCTTGATTAAATGAGATCAGGATGAGTTGTACTTTGAGTTGTAATTAGTTAGCTTAGTTAACTGAGTTAAGTTCAGTTAGATTAGTTCAAATAGTTTGTTGAACTAATTGTAAGTCAGTTAGTTAATGCATGTTGCTGCACTTCAGATAACTGAATATTCTCTCATAAATAATTCATGCATGTCAGTTCAGACAGAGACCCAATTGAGATCAGATGATGGGACAATGTACTATCAGTTGTAGGAATATTCGATGGAGGATATCTCTTGCATGCAGAAGGAATTCATTCCTTGGAGATTGCGCAGTTACTTTTGGGTTTGATGAGTGGGTGATGAGGCCAATTCACACAAGTGGTAGCATTGGACCCCAAGGAAATAGGAGGCTTGGAGGGCTGAGGGAAGGCATATCTTGTGTCTATTCAGTCTATGAGCTGTATTGTTGGATTGTACTGAGAGCAGGATAACTTGTGAGTTGATGCTTTGTGTAATTTGAACATATTTCCACTTGTATGATAATACAGAGATCGAGGTTTTTTAGCTGAGGCTTTCCCCAGAGTATTCTTCTGTGTTCATGTGTGATTGATTTCTCATTCTCAGTTATATGTGTTCTATTTGATCTTGCTCAAATTCGATTAAGCTTTTGCAAGTTTGTTGTAGAAGTAGATCTTGTATTTTGATTTAGTATATTGCATAATCTGTTGATCTACAGTGGGAAATTTCTACAATTGGCAAGACCCAGAAATTTGCAGAGCTCTGTTAGAGTGGTTGGGGCTGGCTAATCCTGAATGAATTGTATCTTGGTTGAGTCCACATGCACACCCTACTCGTCAATTATGTACCCCAGATATTGAACTTGGGTCATGCCAAAAGCCCATTTCTCCAAATTGGCACACATCTTGTGTTGTCGTAGGGTTTGAAGGACCTGTCGAATATGGTGGAGGTTCTCTTCCCAACTTTGGCTGAAGATCAAGATGTCATCTAAATACACCACCACAAATGCATTGGTGAAGGGTTGCAAGATGTTGTCCATCAATCTCATGAATTTTGTGGGGCCATTCGTCAACCTAAAAGGCATGACCAACCATTCGAAAAGGCCCTCCTTGAATTTGAAAGTAGTCTTCCACACATCGGAGGGTTCGATAGGCACGATAACTAGACTTCAAGTCAATCTTGCTGAAATATTTGGCCCCCTTGAGCTGGTCCAGAAGGTCATAAATCCATGGGATTGGGTAACTATTTCGGACAATGATCTTGTTCAATGCCTAATAGTAAATACGGAGTCTCCAAGTCTCATCTTTCTTCTGTACCAATACAATCAAGCTCGCACAGGGTGATGAACTTGTCATGATGTGCCCTTTCTGCAACAACTCCTGAATCTTCCTCTTGATCTCACCATTCTCCTGAACAGAGCATCGATAGATCAGTCCATTGGGTAGCAATGCGCCTGAGGTCAGATCGATGGAGTGCTCGACCTGATAATGCAGAGGTACCCCTGTAGGTGAGGAAAAAATGTCCCTGTACTCCTCCACGACCTTGTTCATATGATATTGTTGTGCGGAGGAGCCCTGTTTGGAAGTTGTGGCCACAACATTCTTCTTTCCCTAAGGATGAATCATAAGGAAAATAAATTTCTTGGTCTGGGAAATGATCTTACTGCATTGCTTTGCAATGATCAAAGAGATGGAAGTAGGCGGGGCTACCTACGGTATCCTATACAACTTATTGCCCAAAGTAATAATCACAAAGCGAGGTCTAGACTCATATACAACATGCCTCTTCCACAAGTATGGTTGTCCTAATAATACATCACAAACTTCAAGAGGAGAAACATCACACAATACCTCATCCGTGAAGGGCTTGATGTTGTAGGGAAGGCGACATTGCTGGCTGATGTGGAGATCTTGTCCTTGGTGAAGCCACACGATGGTGTATGACTACAGATGTGCTATCATTGGTAGGCCTAGTCGCTTCGTGACCTTTATTGAAATGAGGTTCTTTTGGCTCCTGTTGTCGACAATGAACTGCAATGAAGAAACCTTCACCCACATCTGTGAGTGGAAGAGGTGTTCCCCCTCCTCTAGATCTTCAGGCTCATTCTTCTGGATCTTGGTGGTGGCCATGATGGAACTGGGATTCACATCGATGATTTGCTTCCCTTTTTCATTCCTCTTGTCAGGTTCTAACTCATAGTTGGAGCATGCATTTGATTCAGAATCCTTTAGCTCAACCACTAGTGATTACTTGGCCTGACAATAACTTGTGCTATGAATGGAGTTCTTATGGAACTCACACCATTTTCCTGTGTCCTTCTTTGTCTTTGTGGTGTTGTACTTTTCTGCGGCTTCGACGGGTTGTCCTGAGTCGACCCACCTTGGCTTTGGTCTTTTTTCTATGGTTTGGGGTGCCTTTTCCTTGTTTCGGATTTGTAGATCCAAAGTCTTGCTTCTACTATTTAAACTTATGCCCAATCATGATAGCGAATCGGTATGCAGTGCCAAGCGAGGAGATGTCTAGGAAATCCATCTTGTCCTGGATGTACTTGTGTAGACAATCATGGTATTTGAGTACCAAATGCCACTTAGAATCCTTGATACCCGTCTTCGTGCAGAGGGTATGGAAAACATTTGTGAATTTTGGCACATCTTGGTCCCTTCCTTGTCGTAGTGTGGTCCACTTTATGTATTTATCTTCATAGCTCTCGACAGGGTAATATTGTTCCTTGATGGTGTCTAAGAAAGAATCCTAAGTGGGTGTGGCTAAAAATAGTGAGGATTCCCTTTCATCCTTTTGTTCACAGTAGGTTTCCTACCAGTTCTTGACGTGTGGGGCAAATTTGAGAAGTGAAAAGGTACTATTTTCCCAATTGGAAAAGTCATGAACTAAAAAATATCCTTCCAACAAATTCAACCATTTATCTATGGCGTATGCATCTATCTATGATCAGGTGCTCAAAAAAATAGCTCAAATTTCAAAGTTGTTGAATTGGTGTGGAACCTGGACGACCGCGTAGTGCTTGTCATCCTAAATCTGGCGCAACTTGTTTCACACGAAACAGACTCCGTATGATTCCAGAAAAGGGTTCTGTCCACTTTTCCACACATGCAAATTTAAACAAAAAAGGAGAGCCCAATCAGTAGTCTATAATACTAACGTGGTGCTCACTGGGCAGGTCAGGTGGATGTTGACTTGGTCAAATCATTTCTCGGCGAATTATATCGTGCTAAGTGGCACCTTTGTATTGGTCGAAATTTTGTGGTTTTTCATTAGTTAGAATGATGGCCAACCATGGGTTGACACGTGACCTAGCCGGAGGCCGCCACGTGGTAGCCCAGGAGGTCACCAAAAACATTGCCATAGTCCGAGCGGAGGCAGCGGGGGTCAAACTCGTGATATTCCAACACACATGCATAGCCATTTCCAATACACCACACTATTGTTGCTTAACCCTATTGATTGCGCGGTGTATTTAAAACATGGTGGGTGCGAAGTTCGGAGAACGGGCAAGCAGCTTGGGGCCAACCCATGGTCTAACCGCCCATGTGACACCACCATTAAAATCTCCAATAGTTAAGTGTCTGCCAAAGGAAAGGGGCCAGTGTCGATGGCTAGCCCTTGGGCGCATGGCCCCCCATATGACCCTATTTTTCGCATTTTTAGGCCTCGACGACCAAATTAAATGTCCGACAAATCTGCTTGAATTTTGGCGGATTTGGTGGCCTTTTAGCGGAAAACGGGGCAAAAATGAGGGTTCAGTGCCAGATTTTGGGCAATTTGTGAAGCGAATAGCGGAGAAACTAGGAGAGGTCATAACTTCTCCAGTTTTTGACCAAATTGGGTGCAGAAAGAGGCTAGGTAGTCATATTTGGACATTCTGGACTCATTGGAGCAATTTTTAGGAGCATTTGAGCATTGTAAACACATTTTTTACACATTTGAGCATAATAGAGAGGCCCAAGCCATTGGAAGCTGGACCAAGGAGATGTAGCCCAGGAGGGGTGAACTCCTTCATCATGTTTCTGTTGTGATGTGTTTTTGGTGATGTTCTGTACATTTATATGTTTTTGTTCAGTTTCTTATTTATGTTAAAATTTCTCATAAAATTAACATAAAAAACTCATTTTCACTTGCAATAAGCTCATGAATCCTTAAGCACATGAATAACATATTGTTTCTAATCCAAGGAGGATCTTAGCACAACAAAACTAATATTCTTAATCAGATCATTTTGTTATCAGAGCACTAGGTTTGCTTTGTGCAAGAAGGATTTAACTATTTGCAATTTGATGTCATGCTTACAAGGTTAAAACTCAAAAGAGGAGAAGGGAAGCTGGATGGAAGCCCTGAAGTTGGGTTGAGGGGAAGGAGGGAAAGGTTGCCACAATCTCAAACACCAGTTCATCCTTAAGTTTCAGTTGAGACTCTAGTGAGTATGTCTCATGAAGGAGAGCCTACAATGACAGAAGATGAGAAGGTCTTCAGGGAGGCTTTATTTGATATGACAAAGATGGTAAAGGTCCTATATGAAGAGAGGAATACCAAGCTGCAGGGTGAAAGCTCCAAACCTCCCAAAGGGGAAGTTTCTTCAGGAGGAGGTAATGGAAATCGAGGTAAACCTCCACCCTCTCCACCATCTTCTTCATCTTCTTATTCACAGGCATCTTCACCCTCTTCCACTACCACAACCCTTACTCATGCTCATCAACATACCTCAAAAGGAACTGGTAAATCACCCTTACTAAAACTTCATATTAAATTTGAGCTGCCCATGTATAATGGTGAAGTGAACACAGAGAAGCTTGATAATTGGATTCGCCATTTGGAGGTCTATTGTAGAATTCAAAACCTTCAAGAGGATGACATAAAGATTCAGTGAGCTTCCTTGAGAATGGAGGGTGCAACACTAGTATGGTGGGAATCAAAGACATAAGAGGATATACGAAAAAACGATAAGATCTCAATTTATTGGTCTGATTTCATTGTTGTAATTAAAAGACAATTCTACCCTCTAGATTATATGCGGAAAGCCATCATGAATTGGCGGAACTTTAGACAACTTAAAGGTCAAATGTGCAAGATTACACCCAAGAATTCAGAAAAAAGGTCTCTAATGTTAGGTGTAGATTTGCAATCACAAGAAACGTTGCTAAAGTACATAGGATGTTTACAAAATTACCTTAGGCATACTATATTAATGTTTAATCCCAATAATCTAGATGATGTGTGTATGCAAGCAACTCATCTTGAGTCAAGAGGGAAAAACACTCCAGAAGAAGGTAGTAGAAAGTCATTTAAGGGTAAAGGAAAAGAAAAGGGTTTCAAAGGGAAGGGAAAGAAAAATGCATCTATCAAGAAGGAAGGAGAGATTATCATGCAAACATTGTTCCAAAGAGGGTCACGATGAATCTCATTGTTGGAAGCTTCATCCTAAAATGAAACCAAAAAAATTCAACAACAAGGGAAAACAAAAGACAACTGCAACCACTCAGTAGGATTTGGAATCTAATTCAGGTGATAAAACTAAAATTACGGCCATGGGTATGAAAGGAAAAGAATCCATTCCTAGCATTAGTACTTCAAATGCACAAAATGGAACTCCAAATGAAAAGAAGAGGATATAACTTTTTCACATAAGGGTGATCTCAAAACATAGCAAAATGATACTTTTCAAAAGTGGCTCTCAAGCCAATCTTATCTTTGAAAATATTGTCAAAAGTTTAAACTTGGAAAGCATTCCACATCATAAACCATATCCACTTGGATGGGTGTGTGACAATGCACAATTGCAGGTTACTAGAAAGTGTAAAATGATATTCACCGTTACTGCAAATTTCATAGATGAAGTGGAGCTTGATGTAGTGCCATTAGTTTTGGGCAGCCCGTACCTCTATGACAGAAAAAGTTGTCTTCCATAGACATGAAAAAAAAATACCATTTGTTCAAAGATGGAGTAGAATATATTGTGAGAGCTCATAGCAAGAAACTAAATCTTTCACTTGTTAATGCAGGGAAGATGAAAAGACTAGTGAATTCAAGCAAGAATTTTGTGATTCTAATGATCAAACCCAAGAATGATGTTGATAATGAAGCTTTTAAAGGTTGTGATTCAAATTTGAAATCTGAATTGGTTGATGTAGTTAACCAATATGATGATATGTTTCAGGAACCAAAAGGATTGCCTCCTAAGAGAGGAATCCAACATGAGATACAGTTGCAGCAAGATTGTCCTCTTCCTAGCATTATCATGTAGAGGATGTCAGTGGTGGAAAATGCAGAAATTAAAAAGCAAATTCAAGAGTTTTTGGATAAAGGGATCATCAGGCCATCTTCCTCGCTATGTGGTTCACCTATTGCCTTGGTACCAAAGAAGGATGGAACATGGCGCATGTGTGTGGACTTCCGTGCATTGAACAAAATTACGGTAAAGAACATTTCCTGCTGCCTAGAATAGATGATTTACTTGATCAATTGAAATATGCAAAGTATTTTACTAAGTTGGACTTAAGGAGTGGCTGCCATCAAATTAGAATTGTTGAAGGAGACATTTGGAAGATGACATTCAAAACAAAACAAGGTTTGTTTGAATATCTAGTTATGCCTTTGGGTTTATGTAATGCTCCTGCTACATTCATGCATGTGATGAATGAGGTGTTGAGGCCATTGCTTGATGATTTTGTTATAGTATACTTAGATGACATCTTAATTTTCAGTAAATCTCGTGATGAACATGTCATGGATGTGAGAAAAGTACTTGATGTATTAAAGAAAGAACAATTGTATTTAAAGATGTCAAAGTGTGAGTTTGGAAAAACTTCTTAAGTTTACTTGGGTCATATTGTTGGAGGAGGTGAGTTGAAAATAGACCCCTCTCAGGTTGATGTCATTTTGAATTGGCCAAGACCCAAGATAGTTACAAAGGTAAGAAGTTTTTTGGGAGCAACCCAATATTGGAGGAAATTCATTGCTAAATTTTATTCTATAGTAGCTCCTTTACATGCATTGACAAGTGTGAAAAAGGTTTTTCAGTGGAGAGGCAAGCAGCAAAAGACCTTTGATGCATTTAAGGAAAAGATTAGTTCGGCCCCCATGCTTTCACTTCCAGACTTGAGACAGTCATTTGAGATTTAGAATGATGTTAGTGACTACACCATGGGTGCATTCCTCATGCAACATGGTAAGCCTATCTGTTTTTGTTCGGAAACTTTCAATGGTGCAAGGATTAACTATCCTACATATGACAAGGAATTGTATGCGTTGGTGCAAAGTGTGAAAAAAGTGGAAGCACTACTTGATGGGTAAGGAAACAATCATTCACACTCATCATCAACCATTGCAATACTTGCAATCTCAATCAAAGTTGCAGCAATCAAGGCACTTCTAATGGATGGGTTTTCTTCAATAATTCCACTTGGTAATCAGGTATAAGAAAGGTATCTACAATAAAGTTGTTGATATGCTTTCTAGGCCTATTGTTAGTGCAACTACTTTACTGGAGCATAATTATGTTTTGCATGAAAGTTATATTGAGCAATATGCATTAGACAATGACTTTCAAGATGTTTATGCAAGATTGAGTCAAGGTAACCAAGTAGAGGAATTGGATTATCATTTGCATGATAACTTGTTGTACCATCTTGGCAATATTTGTATTCCACACGGAGAAAGAGTCAACATCATAAGAGAGGTACACACTTCTCTTATTGTTGGTCATTTCGGTGTAAGTAAAACAATGGCACATCTACAGAGGTATTATTATTGACCTCAATTGCTTGAAAGTGTGTCACATTTTATTAAAGGGTGTTCATTATGTGTAGTCAGTAAGCCTGCAATAGGAAGTTAGGATTGTACACACCACTTCGTGTTCCTTCACAACCATGGGAGAGTGTTTCTATGGATTTTGTAGGAGGTCTTCCATTGTTAAAAAGAGGTCATGATTATTTGTATGTAGTTGTGGATCGGTTCAACAATGATTCGAATTTAAACAGGAACGCAAAAAATTACATAGATAACCATAAACACAAAGATGTAGCAGAAATAATACTTCATTTCATTAATGTACAATACTGAAATATGCTTACAAACAAAAATGAAAATAAACCAGCTAGGGCGATGGTAGCTTATCTCTAAGAAGATATGTGGTGGCTACATGCCTCTGAACTGTGTTACAATGAGGCTCGAAGGCCTATTTATTATTAAGAAACAATGGAAAACCCTAAACATCCAAAAACATAACCCTAGAACATGAAACACCAAACTGTGGGCCTCGTTTGGGTAAATTGGTACATCAACTTCCTGGGGTCGTAACTTTGGCATACGATCTTCGTTTGATGTGCATAGTATCTTGTTAAAAAGATCTATCCTAGGACTACAACTTTGGGAAGAGCATCATCGGTCCATGCACCCATGTTTTCCCTGTTTTCCCAAAAAACGTCGTTTAGGGCCTAAAAATGGCTTCGGAAGTTCAAGACTCGAAAAACTGCTAAAAATAGTAAATTTTGCTACAATTAAGGAAACTGAAAATCTGAAAGAAACAATGGTGGGGGTCCAAGTGGACTTGGTAGGTGGCCACCAATATCCACCTGGATCAAACAAAACATGTATTTTGATGCCATGTAAAAGGCAAGTTATAGCTGAATAGACTGCTCAATTATTCTTTCAGAATGTATGGGTACATTTTGGGTTGCCCACATCCATTGTTAGTGATCGAGATTCTCAATTTGTTGGGAATTGTATGAGCATCCATTGATTGAATATCAAGGAGAAAATGTCCAAATTCCTTCCATAGAGGATTTTTGTCCTTAATACCTTGATGAACTACAACAAGACACCATTCTTGACAAAAGAACAAGATCTTCAAAACGAGGGAATGTGGATTACCTTCGAGTGGGGCTCAAGGGAACAAATCCTTCAAAGGCCAAATTGATTGAGATTGGAAAGGTGAGGGAACTATACCCTTACCTGCTTGGACAATTGAAAGTGATATTGTGGGGTCAAAAGGCTTCCAGTGGGGAGGAATGATCAAGTGCTCAAAAAAATAGCTCAAATTTCAAAGTTGTTGGATTGGTGTGGAACCTAGACGACTGTGTAGTTCTCATCATCCTGAATCCAGTGCAACTCGTTTTGCACAAAAAAAACTCCATATGACTCCTGAAACGAGTTATGTCCACTTTCCCAAATAGGGGAATTTAAACAAAAAAAACAAAGCCCAATTAGCAGTCCATACTGCTGACGTGGCGTTGACTAGGTAGGTGAGGTGGATGTTGAATTGGTCAAAGCATTTCTCGACGAATTATATCATGCCAAGTGGCACCTTTGTATTGGTCGAAATTTTGTGGCTATTCATTTGTTTGAATGATGTCCAACCATAGGCTAACACATGGCCTAGCCAGAGGCCGCCACGTGGCAACCCAAGTTGCCACCAAAAACATTGCCATAGTTCAAGCGGAGGTAGCGAGGGTCAAATCTGCGACCTCCCAACACACACGCATAGCCATTGCTAATACACCACACCGTTGTTTCTTACCCCTATTGAATGTGCGATGTATTTAAAACATGGTGGGCACAGAGTTTGGAGAATGGACCAGCCACGTGGGGCCAGTTTGCAGGTTAGTCACCCATGTGACACCACCATTAAAACTGCCAACGGTTAAGTGTCCACAAGAGGAAAGGGGCCAGCGCCAGGGAATAGCCCCTAGGTGCATGGACCCCCATATGACCCTATTTTCCACGTTTTTAGGCCTTGGCGGCCAAATTAACTGTCCAACAGATCCATTTGGATTTCACCAGATTTGGTGGCCAATTAGTGGAAAATGGGGTGAAAATGAGGCTTTGGTGCTTGATTTTGGGCAATTTTTGGAGCGAATAGTGGAGAAACTAGGAGAGGTGATAACTTCTCTAGTTTTCGACCAAATTGGGTGCAGAAAGAAGCTAGGTAACCATTTTTGTAATTCGGGACTCATTGGAGCAAGTTTGAGGAGCATTTGAGCATAATAGAGAGGCCCAAGCCATTAAAAGCTGGACCAAGGAGACGTAGCCCAGGAGGGGTGAACTCCTTCATCATGTTCCTGTTGTGATTTGTTTTTGGTGATGTTTGTTTAATTATATGTTGTTATTCAGTTTCTTATTTATGTTAAAATTTCTCATAAAATTAACATAAAAAAACTCATTTTCACTTGCAATAAACTCATGAATTCTTAAGCATACGAATAGCATTTTGTTTCTAATCTGAGGAGGATCTTAGCACAACAAAACTAATGCTCTTAATCAAATCAATCTGGCCCTCAAATATGGGAATATCGAAGTTAGCTTGTACCTTAAAAGCAGTGGTGCCTCTAGAGTGGTTACTAGATGAAGATGCGTCATTTGTGGCTAGTCGTCAAAGGATCTAGGTAAAGTTATCCATCATCGTGTTCCTCTATCGCTCGAGGGCTTCCGAGAGAATTATTTTGAAAGGATCTCATGTCCCGTCGTCTTTCTTTTCTTCCACCATGGGAGGTCGTCAGGGTTTGTGAGGATGGTATTGCAAAGGTTCAACCAATTCGAGCCCTAACTCCTTATACCCTAGCCTCGTTGGGGACAAGTAAAAAAAAATAGAGAAAGAGAAGACCGATCTAATACCACTAATCCAAACTTAAACAGGAACACAAAAATTACAGATATAACCATAAATAGAGAGATGCAGCAGAAATATCACTTCATTTCATTAAAATCAAAATATTGAAATATGCTTACAAATATAATGGAAAGAAACTAGCTCAGGTGATGGTAACTTATCTCTAAGAAGGGATGTGGTGGTTACATGCCTCTGAATTATGTTACAATGAGGCGCAAGGGCCTATTTATTATTGAACAACAAGGAAAAATGATAAACAACCAAAACCCTAACCCCAGGAGATGGAACACTAAGAGTTTGTGGGCCCCGTTGGGGTCAGTTGGCCAGCCAACTTCCCAGGGTCATAACTTGGTCATATTATCTTCATTTGGCATGTAAGATACCTTGTTGGAAAGATCTCTTTGAGTAACACAGGATTTGCGTCAAGCCCTCACTTACAACAATGCGCTTGTTGCAAACCTCGAAAAAACGTCGTTTAGGGGGTCAAATTACTCCGAAATTTCATGACCCGAAAAATTGCTAAAAATAGTAAATGCTGAAATAAACAATGAAACAGATGAAACTGATTAGAGGTCTAGGTGGAATAGGTAGGTGGCCATGAATATCCACCTGGACCATGAGCATAGGATAAAATATCCCTTCATGAATTTGATAACAAAGAAGCTATGGCAAGATATTTAAATTTGACTTTGATGACAAGAAATACATAAAACTTAATTCACTGATTCAACTAGTGCTTTCTATGATCTTATCCAATTTGGAGAATTCTACATTGTTTCTAATGATAATGTCAGGGTAGCACAAAAATTCTATGATTATTTGAATAACCATTGGGAGATTTACTTTTGTGCCACATCCATGGTAAAGCATTGCCAGGAGTTTGTTAATTAACCACTCAACACCAATTTAACATTAGGTCAATTATAGAAATTAAAAACAACAACTACCAATTCCATAAACATTAATGTTGTTGTCACTAACACCTCCCCTACCTTTGCTATACATATAAGGGAATGACTAAAAATTACAAAAAAGAAAAACAAAAAATAGTTTTAAGGACGTGTCCCATAAACTGCCATGGATATTCCACTACACAATTTGTCACAATAAATATGATTAAAATAGATCATAATTTATACTATGACGATTAATTTCCTTAGCTTCTAGATTTGTTCATTACTATTTTTTTGCTTATGCACGTAATAGATAAAATGTGGAAAATATAGAACAATAACATACAATCACACACCAACCACAATGAACACGAGATATGATTTGGGAAACCCTTAAGAGAGAAAACCTAGCTGGAAGGTGAGGTTGCTAAGTTATCTCTCTATATATAATCGAAGTAATGTAAGTACAAAGGAGAAGGCACTCTCTATGAATATACCTCAAGCTTATGTCCTACTCAATTTCTATGGACACTAAAATCACTCTACTATGCCTTCTCACTCCCATTCTCTATTGTTTTACTCTACGATGGAACAAGATACAATAAAAAATGAATGGAACCCCTTTTCCTCCTAATGGGCCAGTTATAACATAACTCGATAGCAAATTAGGGGTTAAGTTTGACTCCTTCATCTCTCAACTAGAGTTACATCTTTGTACTTCTAGACTCTTCATTATTGAATTAATGTGGCTAGCTCCTTTTCCATGAATAATGGGGCATGACATGGCATTCTCTCACATTATGGTGGTAAATAATGATAATCGACTTCTGGAAGGAATAAATTTTGCATGTGAACTCTACTTGACATATTTCTTGCATTGTTAGAGAGTTCTCTGAATGTAAAATAACGTCGCAGGACCCAATGCTTAAGAAGTAATTTTTTATCCCCGAAACATGTCATATAAGGCCTCAAAATGGTGTCAAACGGTTCTAGACCCCAATTCTTCAAATTGGGTCCCACCGATAAAACTGCTGCTATAAGTTGATTCTTGTAATTTTTCGATTATGAAAACATCAATATGGATGAAAAATTATATAGTGATCCAATTTTGATCATACCTCCCCATCTTCAGAGGAATTGTTTCCCCAAAAGCTTTACTAAATGAGGTGAGGAATTTTTGCCTCTACCTTCTCCCTACATGACCATTTTGCTTTATTTAGGATTTTTCCTTTCAACCCAATTTGTCAAAGGTCAGATTACCTTTATATTGTAGTTGTGAACCTCTTCTATAAAATTCTATCCTTTGTTACCTCTACTTGGGCATTTGGAGCTAAGTCCTCTATGGAAGGTGGGACTGACTCCTCTTCTTGTTCCATAATGGAAGGCTCATAGAGTTTGAGTCAACACTGAGTAAATGTCATATCCCCTGACTTGGAGTTTATATTGTAAATTTGTATATGGTTAGTGTGGTTATTGCTTTAACTCTGAAGACCAATTTGGAACTACTTTATTAGTGTTGTATTACTGATAAATATTAAATGTAAATTTGTAATTATTATGTTGTTAATAAAATAAAAGAATTTGGAAATTAATGTTGAAGCTACACCTGCCTGAAAGAGATAAGGCTGCAAGTTAATGATGGAAAGTGATTGGGCCCTATTACGTAAGTCCTAGGCATCTAATCTATATGATTATATTATTAATGATGATGGAAAACATTGATAAATTGCTTCCCCTAAAGACAAGACGATACCTTTGAGAGTGGGGAAATGGATCTCAGAAATGAGCTAGTAATTTCCTGCCACCTGTTGGATGAGGTGGAGGTAGTTACCAACTACCAATTATTTGGGCAAAGGGGTTTTTCTAGTTTGTCTTTTTTTGCTGAGGAGAATTCACACAATGGTAAACTGGGTGAGAGGTAAAAACTGACACAATAAGTATAAAAAGGATATTGCAGACCTGAGTGCTTGGGGGGCACTTTTGGAGAAAGGAGTGAAGGTTGGTTGGAGATGGTTAGCTCTAGTATTGATTTTCAAGTCGGTATCTCAAACTCTCTCTGAATTTTAGAAGATAAATTTGTTATAATGTATTTTGTTCACTATGCAAGTACATGACTTTGAAAATATAATGCTAGAAATAAAGAAAAAGAGATATGAAAGTTTTTAATTGTGAAATCATTGAATTTACTTGGGATATTTCATGCTTTTAGTATAGTGAAAAAAATAAAGTAGATGATGAAGTGAAAGCAGAAATTTCTATTGTTTAAATTCAGTGTTTGAAGTTTATAAATATACTAGAAATTCTCACAAACAAGAATATGCTAGTATTTATGAGTAAAGTATGAAAAATAGAGAAGATGATGACAACTAGACATGACTAGTTTCTTTACTATTTTTCCTTTTATCAAGTGTGATGGGTCATATTAGAACGCACACACACACACACACACATACACATTATGGAGTAAGATTAAATGTGCAGAGATACTATTCCTTCTAAAAGAAGAAAACATAGGCTATATAGAATTATTTTGAGGTCGTAACATAGACAAAACTCTAAATATTAAAGATATAATCTCAATAAAATAGATTATGAAAAATTTATTATCCAAGTTAATCTTTGTGAGGATTAACTATGAGTTATGGAAAGGTGTGAGAATAAATCAAATTAGTGTACAAGAGGGAATAAAAGAACAATAATAAATAATCTTTAAACATGTTTTACAAGAAAAAGAGTGTTTACCGTAGACAAGTTTTAATACTAATAGTCTAGAAAGAATATTTGAAGAATATATATATAACTTGCATGCAAATACAATAGTTTAATTGTTTAGAAAAAGCATATGTTGAGGTATAAAAATTAATGGAGAACAAAAAAGTAGCATATACTGAGTAAAAAAAATAACGTTAGAATCCTAAAGTCGCAATAAGTGATCAAAGACGACCTTGGCATTTATTAAAACAACTTAACAATATAAATGTCCTCGGGTTATAAAAACCCTTTCACAAAGAAGTTCATATTAGGCATAAAAGCTTACGACTTATAAATTTCCAAACACGAAGAATTTCTTGAGAATTAACCCTATTAATTTAAATTACAAAAATATTGGAACCTTGGTTTTCCATCATTGACAAAGAAGTCACTTACAAGCAAAGAAGTAACTAGGGGTTTAGGATCAAACAACTTGGGAGGAAGAAGTTGAATATTCCGTGAGTGGTTGACAAGCTCCAAATGATATTCTCGAAAGAAAAAGTTTCAAAATGTTTCTTGAGGATGTATTTACTTGGGAGTATATAAGTGACAAACACTATATCAATATTTAAAAAAATAGTAAATGAAATAATGAACGACGAAGAGAGAGAGACTTTCATAATAATTACTCCAAAAAAATGTTTATAAACCAAGCATTTTCTCAATCTCTCTGCAAAATAAATAATTATATATTAGTAAGTTGTGATTTTTACACCTTTGACCAAAATTAGAAATTTAGAAACTCTTTGAACAATTAATTGAAAATTCGCTAGGGTTTATATCCCTGTAAAAATCCTATGTCAAAATCGAAGAAGAAAGAATGGATTTGGTGTATATATATATATATATATATATATATATATATATATATATATATATATATATATATATAGGGTAAAACCCTAAGAATGTTTAATAAAACTATATACACTAGAATTATTAAACAAAAGATCTTACGGCCTAGCTTGTATAACCGTTTAAATGGTCGTGGCGGTAGTCTAGATCAAACCATTCCCAATTTTATAAACAATTTATGTAGGGATATAATATATATATAGAGAGAGAGATACCCTGTAGGGTTAAAACCTTAAGAATGTTTAATAAAACTATATACACTATAATTATTAAACAAAAGATCTTACGGCTTAGCTTGTGTAACCGTTTAAATGGTCGTGATAGTGATTTAGAGCAAACCATTCCCAATTTTATTAACAATTTATGTAGAGATAGGATTTTCAATTATGCAAACCTTTCCATGACGTTAACATAATATAAATTAATGAAATAACATTCAAGAAGAAGGATAAAAATAATAAATGTTTACCTGTGCAAGAAAACAAACTTTTAGGTGTTGGAATTTAGCCAAATAAATTCATTGTAAAATAAAATTAAAACACCTAGAGGTGACATAACTAGAAAACCCTTATAGCCTTGCAAGGAATGAACATGGTTTAGTTTTTAATAAACTAAATATGCAAGAGTAAAACCTATAAAACAAGGTTAGGTATCGAATTATTAACTAAGTGAGTTCGTATACAAAATAAGCATATTGTTGCTACTAAGATATTAGAAAACATTTAAATTAATAGTAAGAAATTTTGAAGAACTCTGTGACCAAAATGAAGCTCCAAAACTAATAAATGAAACAGGACATGAAACCTAAAAGTGAGAAGAAACAAAAATGTTGTTAACTTGGTAAAATAAAAAGGAATTATTATGAAACACAAGAGATAACGCTAGTTGGGTCAAACAAAATCCCTGCATAGCGGACAAAGTTGTTCCCTAAAGCCAAAGTTATGAATGAACTAATGAGCCAACCACAAACAATATCAATCGTTGATTAAACAATATCAAATCATATCCATCGAAGTTAGGGTACACGTGTATCAAGTTGAGTTCACGTTAAGAGCAGGTGGTAATCACCATCGTGGAATTTGGTTAAAGCTCCTCGTATGTGAGTGGGACCAAAATGATTTGAAACAAAAGTTCTCCTAGTATTAATAATGTTTATTGACAAATGCATATAAAGGTACACAAATGCACATTATATAAATATAAATAGAGTTTGCAAAGGGCCAAAGTTTAATTATTGGCAATCAGTGTATTAACTAATCTTCAAAACCATAGAAATCGTATGCATAAATGATAGATATGTAGATGTTGATTCCACATAGGTTGTTAACATGTACAACTAGTAGGTGCATCATGAGGAATAGGAAATCCCTTAGAAAGTGATAGTGCAGGATTGGTATGAGTATAAATACTAAATGGAATAATTACAATGGGTATTGAAGTTATGAGGTTGGTACATTGTGGATTAATAGTCATTATAATTATATGAATATATGTTTAGCCTTGTAATATTCCTAACGGAGGATTTGAGAACCATTAAGCCTAGGCCACAAGAAGTACTTTCAAAATAAAATGGTAAATTAAAATAAACGTATGGGTATGGGTATGTTGATATAAGTATTTCTAACATTCTAATAATGAATACCTTGGTAATGAATGGAATAGAGAGGGAACTCTATAGTCTATAATGGTGTTCTAAGACCAAACACTATCATCAATGAGGAGGATAATAAGAGTGAAAAATTGTAATATAAATGTAAACATTTATGGTATGTGTATTTTAGTTTTATAAAACAAAAAAAATGGTGTTTTAAGATGTTTATTACAAGTGGTATCAAAGTCGTAGGTTACAACATTGGGACTTTTATGTGTCCTAAACAATATTATTTTTTGTGTGGAATATACATAATCAAACAACTACAAAATAAATAAATTGAAGAATGGTTGAAGATAACAATGGACAAACTTCTGTAGGGTCACCTAGGGAAGGTGAGGACAATATGTAGACAATATTAAATCTAATCAAGAAAAACTATCTAAAACAAAGGATGAACAAGAGGATATAATGGCTACATACTCGTAAGATTGGAAAAAAACAAAGGCAGTAAGAAAGTTGGAAAAACTCATAGGAAAAGACTAGAAGTGAATCCACTGAAAAAATGAGTCTATAACTTCTAGTGAAAGTCAAACACCTGAGCTTGATGAAAGGGAGAAACAAAATTCTGGTAGTCTTACCTCTTTGTCCAAGAAGAAAAAGGCTACATCTTAGTTGTAGGAGGAATTTAAAAAGGTCAAACCTCCAAACTTTGATGGAGAATCCAAGGAAGGGGTAGAAGTTTGGCTTCTGAATATGTCAAAGTATTTTGAGGTCTAGAATTACCCTAGTTACCTAAATGCCAAATTGGTTGCATATCAACTAACTGGTAAAACAACCTTGTGGTGGGAAGAGAATAATGCAATAAATAACATTAGAATAAAAAAATTGTCATGGAAACTATTTAAAAAGAAGTATTTAACAGAAAGATTCTTCGATGAGAAAGCCAAAGAGTTACATGAGTTAAGACTGGGACAATCAACCATGGATGAATTTGCATACAAATTCATAATTTTGTTGAGGTATGTACCATATTTGAAAGAAGAAAAGGCAAAAATACATAGGTTTATTAGTTTTCTACCTTTTTCCTATAGGGAGAGGATTGAATTTGACAATTCGAAAACCATGGATAAAACAATAAGTGAGGCAAAAATGTGTTACAAACAAAACAAATAGAAAAGTGACAATTCTAAAAGTTGAATGGCCTTCAATGCTAAGAAAAAGGGATTTAAGAAACCTGTCTTTTCTAACACCTTTAGAAACATTCAAGGTGGAAACTACAACAAAAATGCAAATATGCAAAAAAACTTAAGTAAAAAAAGTGGGTAGGGAGTAGGAACAGGAAACAAGAACTTTGATGATTTAGCTAAGGCCACCAGTCAAATGTTGCGGTTGTAATGAAACCCACTTGTGGAGGGTCTGTCCAGAAAATCCTTTGAACATAAAGACAACATTAAACAATATGTAAGAAGCATCTACAGTTAATGATGTTGCTTGCAATATTCCAAGGATTAGTGCAGCATTGGATGGTAGGAAATTTGGTCATCAATCCACTATGGTGGAGATCCAAGGTAAAATCTTTGGAAAAAATATGATTGTGTTGATTGATCTTGATTCTACTTTAAATTATATTTCCCTTGCTGCAATTGAAAAATGTGGACTTAAAAAGGAAAATCTGAATAAACCCTGGTTAATGCTATTGTTCGTAGGAACTAAAAGAAAATTTATTGAAATAAGTAAACATTGTTCAATAGATCTGAATGGAATGTATACCAAAATTAAATTTGAACATTCTGCCATTAATGATGAAGGGGAGGCATGTATAATGAAAGGGGTTCGAAGAGCCATTTTTGTGAGGAAAATTTATGCCTTACAGAATGTTGAAGGATGGAATTTGACTACCTCAACATTAGGGAACACCACGGAGCTTAAAGCAACTCTGTTTCTATTGAAATTGGCGAGTTTGACTAGGTATAAAGGGACTAGTTTCCCATTTTAAGGAGATTTAATATAGTAAAAGAATGAAAATTGATGAAATGATTTTATAGCTAATGGTAAAATTGTTGAATAAACTTATTCTATTTATTTCCTGGGATAGCACATCTTTACATGTGATTCAAAGAAAGATTTCACAAAGTAAATAACAATATAGATCATTCAATACTTTAATGAAAAGAAAGCATATATGATAAACTAAATTAATTAAATAGTTAATTAATTTAGTTAGTTAAAACTCAATCACATAAAAAGATCTCATTATCTCATACATAATCACAAATTGTCCAATCCTGCACATCAATAGTCATAATGACTGATTGTTTTCAAATCATTTATATAACAAAATAACGCATAAAAGTTTCACTATCTAATTCAATAATACATAATGATATCACAAAGATAATAGTACCTGCTGCATTAACGCTCTGCTTTTGAAAATGATAGATTTCAGGCTTAGCTTCTCAATTAGATAACTTTGGATCAAATAATAGTGCAAGTTCAAAGTTGTCTTCTTAAAATTCTAGACCCCTTTCTAAATGCATGAAAGGGGTTTAAATAACCTATTAATATTACAAAAATAGTAAACTTAAAATAAAAGTCTTCAAAAAAGCTTTAACAAACTAAGCTAAGATAAAGGATGACTACATTTGTGATCTGTTGCAATAAGAACTCATGACTGTGCTCTAGATTGATTCTTCATTTGCTATCTGAGATTGTATATGTCTGTGAGTGGCTTCAGCTGGGGGTATGTACTAGTTGCATGCACATTTGTCCTGTAAACACTGCATAATTAAACACTAGGAGAAATTGTATTGTTGTGTTTAAGAGACACCTCAACACGAACCACTCACTATGAGGCTTCACTAGAAAATGCCAACAACTTTCAAAGGTTCACTTGCGATAAACTTTGAATGTTTTGAATCTTCATTTTAGATGTTTCTTGCCAAGATTGTTTAAAAGCTTTGACATCTGGCAAGGTGTCCTTTGGGTATTCTTGAATTAGATTGGCTTGCAATAAGGTATCTGTGATGTATTTGGTGAAAATTGAGGCAAGATTTTTGGCTCTGATATAACCATTTATGCTCGTTTCATTTTGATATCCCAGTCACCAAACACGATATCCTTCTGTGATTCTTCAATCTGAGGAAGATTAGATGATCTTCCCTGAGCACTGTCTTTCCAATCTATATACTCAGAGATTTTCTCGTCGATATCTTCATAAAATGTCCTCAAATCAGATAGTTGATTTACTAAAGAATCACTAGTCTTTGACAAGTCATGAATTAAGGCCAATTTGTGACAGAAGATAGCTTGTTTCTTTGTTAACAGTATGTCCAGTTCTGATGCTTCCTTACATAATTCATTTATATCTGGATTTTCTCTCAACTGGTTTATCCTTTGTTGCAACTGCAGTATCTGTTCATCCTTGTCCTTCACTTCAGATTCAAATTGTATCTTTAAATCATTAAATATTTTCTGCAACTCGGTAATATTTTCTTGCATTGTTTCTCAATCGCTTGCTTTTCTATCTGAAAAGTTTGTTCCAATTGGACAATCCTTTGATCCTTTTCTTTCATTAGCAATTGTATTTCTACAACTTTGTCAATGGTAGCACTAGCATAAGCTCCTATGAACTGAGATAATCTGTTCAATTCCTCATTAGGGGTTGTTTGAGTTCCTTTCCAAAGAACTTGAAAAGGAGTCTCATTTGTAACTAGCGCTTGCGATTGTTCTAGCTTTCTTTTCTTCCTTGACCTGCTCATTACTGCTTTATGCTTTGGACTGTAAAATATGTCCAAAGGCGAGATTTCTTCAATCTTGAGGACTATCTCGACAGTAGGAAATGCAGGAATTATCTCCATATCATCGACAATAGTTGATTGATTGACAATCTCAGCATTAATATTATTCTCAGGAGTTTTAGGAATAGTATCCCCTTGGGAAGCCTCAACAGTAAACGAGGTTGTCCCTGTAGTTTCTGGAACCTGTTCTGTCTCTCTGCTGACTGTAATTTGCTCTGCTTGTATATCGGTCGAGACACTTGTAACTCGAGTTTCTTTTGTTGTCAAAACACGGTTGAACTCCTCCCATACTTCATCCAACCTTTTCTCCTCTTTAATTTCACTTGTTTTCTCAACAACTATAGTAGTTTTTTTCCCCTAGAAAAATTCGTAATTTCATTAAGAAGCAGAAATTACATTTTGTAGATGCATATGCATATTCTGAATTTTTTATCAATAGTTTATCATCTTCCGAAGAAGCATCACAACTAGATACCTGTATCCACACAGGGAGGTAAAAGCCCAACAAAAACTGTGAAAAGTATCCATGAAGAAAGCAACAACCTCAAAGTAGAAAAATATTATCTTAATCCACGCAGGGAGATAATATTCAAAACTAAGTATTGTGCCATTCATATAAATGGCCGCAAGTGAGATCAGTATTAGCAAAAAGAAATATGTACAAAAATATGAAATCGGAGTCCAAAATCTAGTCCATAATGTCCATAAATGGCCTGTGATAGTATTGGTAATGAACTCCTTCATTCTGTTCACGGATCAACCAGATGCTCAGCTCCCGGATCGCACCTTCTTTGGAAAGACGGTCAGCATTTGTGTTCCGCTCCCTGTAGATGTGATTACATGTAAAATAGTCAAAATTGGATATCAATCTTAATGCTTCATCTAGAATGTGTCTCAATGAGAATGACCAGCAATAAGAACTTTTATTCAACAAGTCGCAAACAATTTTAGAGTCCCCAAACAATTGTAAAGCATGGCAATTCTTCTCCAAAGAAAAACGAATAATGTGTAAGGGTGCTGAAAGTTCCGCAAAGTTATTAGTTCCCCTCCTCAATCCCATGAATAGGCTGAAAGAGTGTCTCTCTGTTAAATGAAGAATAGCACCCCCTCCACAACCTTCTTCTTGTGCAGCCCCATCAAAATATGCCCAAGGCATGTGGGGGTCAAACAGTTCCTGTGTGATGTTCCTTGTGCAAGGGGGAGGGGGGTCATCAGGGATGAGATCATAATCTACTTTGATCTTAGCGGCTATTATAGACCACCTAGGGGGGGTATTTTGAAAGATATAAATATTGTGGGCTATCCAGACAGCCCAACAGAACAATAAGGGGAGGTTCCTCAATTTGTGGGGTATGACTGAGGAGTACCATAGGTTCTAGGCTTCTATCAGAGAGTCTGCCTGCCAGTTACAAGATGTGGGGATGGCTGCTGTCACAAGGGTCCATAACTTACGGGCTTCATGGAAGTTCAAGAATAGGTGAGAAGCAGATTCACCATTAATGTTGCAAAGATAACACCAGTGAGGACCATGGTAGGAATGCTTCATGAGGTTATCCCCTGTGGGGATTTTATTTCTCAGAATGCACCACATTAATAATCTGGATCTGGGAGGTGCCTTCAGCTTGCAGAGGTGTTTCCACCAGGTATGAAGGATCTGGGGCTTCCGCGGCTCCGCTAGAACTAAGTATCCTTCCTTTGGAGTATATCTCCCTGATTTTGCCAAAGCCCAGATGATCTCATCATCTCCATCTATGATGCGAATATGAGCCTCCGAGAGAGCGTGTATATAGTCCTTCCATAGCTACTACCAAAGTGGAGGAATGTTGAGCTATAGGCCTAATTTCCAAGCTTGATGGAGGAGAGAGGAGTTTGTCTTATCTGCTATATGAGCAAGGTATGTAACATTTTTCTCTCCTAGGTGCAATAGAAGATCTGGAGCTAATCTGTGCATGTTCCCGCATCTAATCCATGGGTCAATTCCAATACGCACCTTTCTCCCCGAATGGATTCTCCAAGTAATGCCTGTTTGGATGGGATCCAACGCTTTCAGGACAACCTTCCAAATGATCGATATACCAGCATTGAGTCTAACTAGTCTCTTGATCCAATCCAAAATTTGTAAAGGGGCAATGTATTTCGAGTAAGCCACTCTCGTCCACAAACTCTCTGAAGTGACCAACTGCCATCCTAGCTTCACTGCCAGGGCTGAGGAAAAATCATCAAGCTTTTTGAGTCCCCAGCCTCCCCATTTTTATGGAAGGGTGAGGGCATCCCATTTGGCCCATGCAAAGATTCTTCCCGATTGACTACTCCTCCATAAGAATCTGCAGCAGAGTGTTTGAATCCTTGTCAAAATGCCTCTAGGAATCCAGGCTAGGGACATCCAATAGAATGGGGTTGCTTCCAGGACACTCTTGATGAGTGTGAGTCGGCCAGCCCGAGATAAAAATCTGAGGTACCATATGCTGAGTCTCTTTTCCAACTTGGCAATGAGCCAAGTCCAATTCGCTATCTAGTATCCAATGGGCTTTAACTTATAACCTAGATATTTTAGTCCCTCCTCCAGACCAATTTGTGCAAAGTGGAATCGGTGGAGAGCATAATGAATTTCATGCTGTGAGCAGGCAGTGGCCGTCAAAGTAGATTTTCCATCATTAATTATCATCCCTATGGCTATCTGAAATAAAGAAAATATATCTCTGATGATAGTCAGATCTCCAACGCTTCCATTGAGAAATATCAGCACGTCATCCACAAATAGTAGGTGGGTGAGCGTGCAATCTTTAGTTATCTTTATACCCTTTAATCTTCCTCTCCTGTGTTCTTCTTTTATTATCCGACTAAGCCCTTCCATGATTAGAAGAAACAAGAGTGGTGAGAGGGGACACCCATGCCGCAGTCCTCGAGCCGAAATAAAGAATGGAGATGCACTCCCATTGACCAGGACACTAAATGGGATGTTGGTGATGCATCCCATAATCCATTTTATAAAATTGAAAGGGAATCCAATATGAGTTAAAAGCATTCGTAAGTATAACCAATTCACTCTATCAAATGCTTTAGATAAATCTACCTTCATGATCATACCTTTGCTTTTTTTGCTATGGAGCGAGTGTAATACTTCCTGTGTTGTCCCAATCGCCTCATGGATTTGCCTGTCCTGAAGGAAAGAAAATTGTTCTGGCAAGATGTGCTTGGATAATATTGGCTTCAATTTGTTCGCTATAACTTTGGCGATAATCTTATACAAGCAGTTACAAAGTGAAATGGGATGGAATTCATCAAAAGTGGTCAGATTATCTGACTTCGGAATGAGAGCAATAAATGTGGAGGTTATGGCAGCTTCCAAACGACCCGAAGCTCTTGACTCCTCAACTACACGAAGTAGATCCGAATCAATCAAATAAAAAAAAGCTAGATAGAATTCGATGGACCAGCCATCAGGTCCTGGGATTTTGTCCTTGTTAAACCATTTCAAAGTGGCCTCCAGCTCCTCTAATGTTACTTCTTACATCAATTCGTCTTCATCTTCTTGCTCCACAAATCTAGGGAAAAGTTGAGCCACTCTGATAATTTTTGCCAAGTTAGCTTCCTTGGGGTCACTGTAGGCTTTTTTAAAGTGAAAGTTGGCCAGAGAAGCGAGCTGAGGGAAAGTGTTTGTTGTCCTTCCCTGTTCATCCTGCATATGCTAGATGGTGTTTATTTCTTTCCTCCCATTGGCAAACTTTTGATAAAACTTTGTATTATCATCCCCCTCTTGAATCCAGATAGCCCTACTTCTCAATCTCCATTTGTCTTCCCTTTCTTTGAGAATTTTACCATGGGTTGAGTAGAGGGATGTGATTTTACTCTTATGCTCCTCTGAGCTATATAGACCACCCAGCTCATTTTCAAAATCAGCCAACTTGAGTTCAATCTGTCTTAGGGTTTGATCATCTTGTAATTTTTTTTGGTGAGCCCAGATTTTGGACATATTCTTCAGCTCTGTGAGGTTATGGATAACTCCTACTGTTACATTTCCCCTCTCCCCTAGAGGGTTTTCTTTCCAGAAATCAGTCACCATGCTGATAAACAAAGCTTCCTTGAGCCAGGTTGAGATGAACTTAAACGGACCCTTCAGCCTAGCTCTACTACTTTCCATTTCCATATATATAGGCAGATGGTCTAAGAGCCCACCCATGCCAACCCATTGCCTGATGTTGAATCCCAGTTCCATAACCTGTTCTTTGACTCAAAATCTGTCCAGTCTCCTAGCAAGGCCATTTTCACCAACTCGATTGTTCCTCCATGTGGCTTGTATCTTTGCAGTGGGAATATCAATCAGGTGATGATAATCCAGAATGGATGAGAAGTATTCTGAGAGGGAGTCCCTCTGAGCACGTTAACCCTAGGATTCTGAATGACCTATGGAAAAATTAAGGTCCCCTCCAACAATCAAATTATTAACCGAAAATAAATCCAATCTCAGAAGATGGTCCCAGAACTTAGGCCGATTCTGGCAAGGCCCATATATATTGATTATCCTGAAAAGCATACCCAGCTTGGCTATGTGTACATCGGCCCCTAAAAATCCAACCCCTCCCTAGCTGTTTATAGACTTGATAGATCGAGAATTGATGCCCAAAGCGAGCCCTCCAGATCGGCCTTGGGCATCCAATCCTGAAAATTTCCATCCTGGAAGAGAATGCTCAAGAGTGCGAGTAATATCATCAGCAGAGCCTAAAGTCTCTTGTAGGAAAATAATATCCAGCGAGTTGGCAGAGATTAATCAATGAAGAGCTAGTTTTTTATCGGGCCTAACTAGCCCTCTGTAGTTGAAGGATAAAATCTTCATGGAGGGGGTTCCAAGAGGGGCTATTCTGGCTCTAAGAACCCCAAGAATAGTGGATTGTTTTCCCAAAGCAATATCGTCATCCACTTGTGCTTGTGCACATTTAACATCAGAGGGGCGACCGCAGGAAGCCTTAGGAGGGGGAGGGGGATGGATGATGTCAAGCCCGACATGATCCTGTGCCAAATTCTTTGAGCGAGAACACGTATTGTATCTAGGTACAGGGGGAGCATACAAGGAGGCTGAGAGTGTCAGAGGAGGGGTGAGAAAAGGGAAGGGGGGGTGGGGGGGAAGATGTGTGAGGGGGAGCAATATCACATGAAATTTGAACAGAGTCACCCGAGGCTGTCGTGGCCGAAGCTGGAACTGGTGGCGGAGGATGATGAGGCGGCCTACCACGCTTCCTCGGGTTGCTCAGAGCCAGTTCTGAAGACCTCAATCCAGGACCAAATAAAGCAGTTGTTCCTCCAGAACGTGGAGTGGCGTTCCTAGGCAAGTCTTCAGAATCCCTAGGCTGTTCCTCCCTTGCTGGATCTCCATGCGACTGAGCCTCCTGCTCCTGTGATTCCTGAGTAGACTGTCTCGCATCCTTCCTGATGTTCCACCTATTCAGTGGATAGTCTTTGAATAAGTGCCCCACCTTGTGGCAGCGCCTACATCTGAAGGGTATCCCTTCATAGTCCAGCATCTACCTCCTCATAGCATTCCTCCATTGAATGTTAATGTACTCAGGTAGCCCTTTCGACAGGTCAAGGTGCATTAAAATCTTGGCATAAGCCATTCTTTCAGTCGATAGAAAAGTGTCATCATAGGTAAGGTAAGAACCCATAGCATCCCCAATCTGCCTGAAAATCTGCTCTATCTAGAAGTGACAGGGAAGGCTCAGAAGATGCACCTAGATAGGTCCAGCCTCCACTCTCTCCTGTTCAGGATCAAACATCGGCGTCCACCTTCGAAGGAGGACTGGTGCCTGGTCAATGTGCCAAATAGTGGAGAGGACCCAGTTTGTGTGAGCGAGACATTTAAATCTCAGGGAAAACCAACCCTTGACAAAGGTTTGAACCCTAGGGGGTTCTGTCAAATGATGACCCCAGACTTCCATTGCCCATTTTTGCAGCCTCTCCACACTGTAGTGCCTTCCCCTCACACGTCCCACTAGTACTTTTTTTGCCGAATCCATTGCTTCATGAAACGGTGTGTCCTTGGTTAGTTTAAGGAAGATTTCACTGCTTCTCTGTAGGAGACACCTTTTCCTCTTAGAAGCCCCTTTGTGTTTGCTGCTCGTGCCTTCAGTCATTTGCCTGTCTGTACCGCTGCATGTGTGATTGAACCTCTTGTTGCCGTAGGGCCTTTTGCCCTAATATTGTCAAAATGTCCTAAAATGATACCAATGCCCATGAAATTGCCTGGAAGAGGAGTCCTCGTGTCCAAGGGAGCAGATGATGCCGGCGCCTGGACTTCTTGCTCTGGTAGGTATCCCTCCAATGTTTTATCTGGCCCCGCCATAGAGTGTATTGAACCCAAACCCTGCCCTAGGGTTTGTAAAACTGGATCTCGTAAGTGCTCAGAAATAGTCAAGGAACCTGGTAAGAGAGGAGGGCCTGTGTAATCCTGAATAGCCGAGGCTTCTTTAGGCAGAGAGATGGAAGGTATGCGCGGCCTTGAGAAAGTAGGGAGGGCTTCTACTTCTGTTGTAAGTTCATGGTCAAACGAGAAAAAATCTTCCTCAGTGGTCCTAGGCTGAGTCCAAATGGGCTGGTTCTCCGTAGGATCCGCAGAATAATCAACTATGTCCTCCATAACTGTCAAAATCCCTAGCTGACAGCTGCCTGCAGGAATGTCGGTGGAGGACCGATAACCGTCTAGGGTAAAACAATCTAACCGGAATGCTAAGCCGTAAACAGCTAATGGGTGAGTTAAAGTAGTCGCGGAGGTATCTGGAACAGTGCCTTCAAACTTGGTCATTCCCTCATCCCTGTAAACTGTGTCACGCACCTGCTTCGAAGCCCTAACCCCAGTCGCCCGTCATCCCGTTACAAACCTATTGTGCTCATCTACAGTTCTCATGTCTTCAACAACTATAGTAGTTGTTTTGGATACTTGGGAAATAATTGAAGCTTTTGAGGAGGAAGTTGATGCTTCTGAAGTTTCTGAATTCTATCAGAATTTCTTTAACATCGATTCTGGCAAATGGGTTATTCTTCGCTGACAATATTGATTGAATCTAATCAATTCATCCGGACTTACATGGTCTGCTACTAATTTATCTACCATATAATATTCTGGAACCATTTCAAACAAGTCATCAAACTTGTCAGGCTCGTTTAAAAATGGTTTGAGCTTAGCCCATGTTATAACATATTTAGCTATGCCATGCAGGTCATATGGTCTATTTAGTATGGTTGGAAAACTAAATGCTTTTAATTGTTCAATTTCAATTGAGAAATGCTTGAAATTATATAAGGCATAGGTACCACAGGGGATGGGAAAACGTGGCCAGGCAAATTTCTTGGCATATTTAAGTACTTTAGTTAAGCCCTTACCAATTATTTCATAAGAAAATTCCTTGGACAGTAACTTATCTGGGACAAAAAGGGGCAAAACATGAGGATGGGCAAGGCTACCAAAAACCCGAATGTAGGTAAATGACTCTTCGCCAAACCATTTTCCAATAGGATTTAGGTCTTTATTGGCATCTGTAGTAAGTCTAGGGGTTTTTTTGCCAAATATCTCTTGGTGGATAAGGAAAGTGACCTCATGACAGATTTTGTAGAAGTGAGCATACTATTTGGATTCCCAAAGGATATCGAGATAAACAGATATAGTTCTAGGAAATTGGTCTGTCCATTTCCATCCAAGAGATGGAATATCATAAGAAAAACAAATTGCGTCCATGACATAAGTGCTCATAAAGAAAGGAGGATTCCTTCTCTCAAGAACATTGCACTTTTGCCTGTAATTGCATATTTGCGTGATCAAATTGTTGGATAATATAGTCGCCCAATCCATGATATAACCATCAGTAGAGGCTTCTATCAATGGCACCCATTCTTCAGAGAATTTCTGCGTATTTGGATAACCATAGAGACGACATAACATAGAAACAATATGAGAGAAAGGGCCAGCAATGGAGGATAATGAATACATACCCCTATCCTCTCACTTGTGTATTTTTGGGTCCCTTCTCCATTCCCTGATCAGGTCTGTAGGGTTTGGATTCTCTTGCATGAATTTCTGGACAAATTGTGTATCATACCTCTTCTGAGGTTGAGGTAGATGATACATTTTCCTTAAATCCTCAGCTTTAAAAAACCCAATAACTGTCTTCTTTGGCGTTATAAATGTTCTATCTGTAATGTCCAGCTGGTTAACAACCCATCTCACCATATCTATATATGGTAGAATTTTAGGGCAGGCAACAATTCTGTGAAGAAATGAATTGGCCACATCATTCCATGTGGCATCGTTACTTGGAGGAGAATCATCAACAGTAGCAATCTGTTTCACAATTATCCTCGAATTTTCATCCTCGAATAGTTTGTATATCACCTCCCAGGAGGCGGAACCTGCATTCGGAGTGCATGTAGTATCTGTAAACAATGGAGACATCTCAGACACTTCTTCAGGTGGCAAGACTAGTTCTTGTTGTATTACAGACTTCCTCCTTGCCTTGATTATTCTTGACATGTCCTTTAACTGCTCTTTATTAGAATTTACATGTAAAGAAACAAAACAAGATAAGAAGCAAGAGCTTCAAAGGATGCAACTAGTCAAAGCAATTTAGTGTGAGTTTTACGGAATTCCTTTCACATTAACTAAAAATTATTACAAATCAACAAAAACCTCAAAATTAGAACTACGCAGAGTGGTCATTTAATTTCCAAATGTTTGTTCATGTGATACTGACACTTGTCATTATATCGGAAAATATTTTATCGGCGTGTGGTATCGGGTGACATTACATAACTCAGCGATTTATGATTTTCGAAAAGTATATAGGCGCAGGATCAATATTAGCGAAATATCGGAGTTTAACAGAATGTGATATCCACATCCGTCAATTGACGGATGTCGATATTGGCTCTTGATGGATTGCGATATTGGTTCAGCATTTCGCATTTTGGCTTATCGTAATTTCGCATTTCAGCGTATCGCAATTTCGTATTTTAGCTTATCGCAATTTCGCAATCAGCTTTTCGTTGTTTAACTTTTCGATTATCCTTTGAAATCACCGACACCATGCATACTTTTTAGTGGGACCAACTCTTTTATAGTTTTTTCATTTATTTGTTATGATTTTGGGATTAATTTAGACTTGTAATTCGTCTTCTAAAACTACAAAAGGATTCCTAAAAAGGTTTTATGACCTTATTCATCAACTGTAAAAATAAAATTTATCCTATTTTATCTAAACAAAGAAGGATTCTATCCTAAAAATTTGAAAGGGTCCCCATTATTCTTTCTCCTAAGTCTAAAGATAATGGGGGGTTGTTGAGTACCACAACATAGTTAAAGATGTAGAAATTTTGAATAATTTAACACATATTCAACAGAGATTATCCTGATCATGTACTATTGCGGAAAACATACACAATACATAAGCTCCTCTACGTTGATCATCAATATAGCAGCATCAATAACAATAAAACATCAAGAGCATTCACACATTAACACAGTATGTATCCCGGGGAAAGCATCTCGCTAAAAACCCCAACTATCTGTATATTAATGATTGAGTCATGTAACATTACACAGCATAATACTTCTCACAAGTATCTCCACCTCTGTTACACACAATACAGCTCAGATCTGATCTCCAAATCTCTTCCACTGCTCAATACCTGCTCAAGAACTGATGAGAATGGCTCACCAAACTCGTTTTTCACCTGCAAAATAGTCACTCACACTTTGTTGGACGTGAGCACAAGCTATAATGTGGGAAAATATGTGAGCAAACTCATTGGCATACTCAATCCCTTGATTGTGCAAGATCTGGTGCACAACTATAGTCACAACTGATAGCAATCTGATTCTCTACCACCTGTCCCTGTTGAACTGAACATGCACTGACATGCAACTGAGTTAACTGATTTATTCATTAGTTGTATTATGAGTTAATAACTTGTGAATTAATTAATAACTAATTCACCCAACTCATCTCTAGTCTATTTGCCAGTTAGACTAAATACAACTAGTTTAACAAATCTAAACTGAACACAACTCCATCAACTCCACAATCAACTCCACCAAACTCAACTGATTGAGTTCTAACTGAAGTCATGCATGCAACAACTCAACTGACTCATAAGAAAAGCGTATTTCCTTCTGACAGCTGCATGTGCCACCTCTGTAGCTCAAACTGAAGTGCTCCAAGAGAATAAGATTAAGTTTATAGTCCAAATATTATTGTGAGATAATAATATTTGACTTTTCTATTTTTGACAGCCAGTCTAAAAATAGACTTTGATCACTCACACTGTGATCACTCACACTTTCATCAAAAATAGAAGTCCATCTATTTTTTTCCCAACTTGATCAATCATCCATAAACAACAACCTGCAATCCATAGACATGATCCATATGTCTAAAAATAGACATAGTCTAAAAATAGACTTGCGCCAAAAATAGCCTGCGGGCCCACTTAGTGAAGGCGACTCTTTTCACTAAGCTCCATCATCTTGTTGCAATCTCAACACTCCCTCTCGACAAGATATGGATTATCAGCAACCCCTATCCTGCCTCAGTGGTACTCGAATTTGCTCCTGGTGAGAGCCTTCGTCAGAATATCAGCATCCTGATCCTCCGTTGGAATGTACGAAAGTAACATGATCCTCCGCTGCACACAATCTCTGATATGATGGTACCTGATGTCATCCATTGAGCTCCCTACCCAATTTGCATCCTCCTGTCTGTACCAAGATCCATATCCCGATGTGCCTCTCAAGTGGCTCAATACATGCTTGCCCGCCTTCCAGAAGAGCTTGGTAGGCTTAACCATAGCTTGTGAAAGCTGGTTAACTGCATAGCATATATCAGGTCGTGTATTGACCAAATACATCAGCGACCCCACCAACTGTCGATAAACAGTGGCATCCACTTCTTCTCCCGAAGTGGCATCCTCCTTCCTCCAACCTCCAGGAAGAGGAGTATCAACAGGCTTGCAGCCATGCATGTTGAACTTCTCCAGTATCTCCCGAGCATACTTGCCCTGAGAAACAAACAGTCCACCACTGCACTGCCATATTTCCAATCCCAGGAAATAGTGAAGGAGGCCCAAATCCTTCATCTCAAACTCTGTAGCAAGATCCTTCTTGCATGACAGTATCAACAGCTCATCACCCGTTAGAATCAAATCACCAACATACAGTACAATGATAAGCAACTTACCCTCCACCACAATCTGGTATAGGTTCGGATCCGCCTCGCTCTTGGAGAATCCAAGTCCTGTGAAATAGCTGTTTATCCATGTGTACCAAGCACGTGGTGCTTGCTTCAACCCATACAGCACTCTCTTGAGCCTGCACACATGCGACTCGTTGTTGAAGACCTCAAAGCCTTCGGGCTGCTCAATGTACACCTCCTCCTCAATGACTCCGTTGAGGAACGCAGTCTTCACATCCATCTGATGAATGTGCCATCCCATCTGCGCTGAGAGAGCAAGAATCGTCCGTATGGAAGAATACCTTGCGACAGGTGCAAAGGTCTCCTCATAATTGATCCCCTCAATCTGTGAAAAGCCTCGGGAAACAAATCTTGCCTTGCACTTCTCCACACTCCCGTCAGCTGCCTGCTTAACTTTGTAGATCCATCTCGAACCCACCACTGATTTCCCTTCCGGTCTAGGAACAATCTCCCATGCACTGTTTCTGACAATAGAATCATACTCTTCCACCATGGCGTCTACCCATGCGGGATCCTCCACAGCTTCCTCGAAAGAGGATGGCTCAGTCACAACACACTTGCTCATAAGAGCCATGTATCCAGTGTACCGATCAGGTGACTGTCTCTGCCTGCGTTGGGTTGTAGGTGGTCCTACAACTTTCTCTGCATCTTGAGCCAGTCGCTCAGCTTCTGTCAAGCGCTTTCGCCCTCTGATGGTTGGCGCTGCATGAGTGGTCTCTTCCACTCCATGAACCTCGTCCTGTGGCTGATCCACGTCCTGAAGCTCATCCTTAGGAACTAATAGCTCCTCATCTGCATGCAAGTGTAGCTCCCTCTCAAGCGAACACTTCATGACTTTCTCCTCCTGAAATTTTATATCCCGTCGCACAACAGTTTTACCACTGTCTGGCAAATACACACGATAGTTGTGGGGCGTATCAATGTACCCCACAAATATCCCAACCTCTGCGGTCGGCTCCAACTTCTTCCTGGCATCCTTCGTCACATGCATGTAAACGTTAGCACCAAAAATCATCAAATGAGAAAGATCAGGCTTCTTACCAGAATAAGTCTCCTCAGGTGTACTCATGCCAAGTATCCTATGAGGACAACGGTTCTGCACATAAACTGTTGTATTGCATGCTTCCGCCCACAAGTGAAGGGGTAGGCCCTGATCATGCAACATTGTCCGTGCAGCACCCACAATCGTTCTGTTCTTCCGCTCAGCTACCCCGTTCTACTGTGGGTTATGGGGAGCTATGAGCTCTCTACGAATCCCTTTTGTCTTGTAGAAATCCTTGAACTCGTCCGAGATGTATTCACCACCATTATCGCTCCTAAGAGCCTTCACCTTCTTCCCCGACTCCTTCTCGACCAGTGCTTTGAATTCACAGAACTTTGAATATGTCTCGCTCTTCTTCTGCATGAAGAAGATCCAGCACTTACGAGAGAAATCATCAACAAAAATCACATAATACCTGTGTTTTGCTGTCGAAGCAACTGAGAAAGGTCCACACACGTCTGTGTGAATTCTCTCAAGGATCGTCGTGGCGCGACTATCCTTCTCGTGAAAGGTGGCTTTCACAAACTTCCCCAAAGTACACCCCTTGCACTGATCTGACTGCGCAAGTGTGCCTTTAGGAAGCCCTGTAGTGATCTGCTGCAGTATCTTCAAGGCTGCATGGTGAAGGTGACCCAATCTCCTGTGCCACAACTCGCCATCATCCCGGCTCACCAATCCTTCTGCCTTGCCTGCCATTGCTGCGCATCCATCTACATGCAACTGATAAAGGTTCCTCACTCGAACCCCTATCTTCCGGGTCTCACCAGTTGTCTTGCTGCGCAGGAAGGCCTTTCCCTCGCTGAAAACAACATCATACCCCTTGTCTTCTAACATTGCCACTGAGATGAGATTCTTCTTCAATCCTAGAACATGCAGGACTTCCTTCAATACAAAGGGTTTACCAGACTCCCTCTCAAAGGAAATGGTACCGATACCGGTCGCACTGTATCTACCATCATCGCCCATCTCGATGTGCACTCCAAGATCTTTATCCTCCAGATCAGAGAACAAATCTCTATCTCCCGTCATGTGAAAAGATGCACCACTGTCCAAGAACCACATTGATCCCATCACACTTGAAACCAAGCATGTGATCAATGAAAAATCAAGCTCAAACTGAGAAGTTAAGGCCTCTCCCCCTGCAGATCTAGCAGCTTGCTTGTTCTTCTTCTTCTGCGG
Organism: Pinus tabuliformis; assembly: GCA_031772625.1. Taxonomy (NCBI): domain Eukaryota; kingdom Viridiplantae; phylum Streptophyta; class Pinopsida; order Pinales; family Pinaceae; genus Pinus; species Pinus tabuliformis. Next base: position 838,736,188 of record CM062817.1, on the reverse strand, counting down.
ACAATTAGTGGCATAGTGTCCGTGCTGGTGACAGTGAAAACACTTCACCTTGGACATATCCTACTTCTTGCCTTTCGCACCAGACTGAGAAGATTTCTTGCTCTTCCCTTTCTTTGCTTTGGCAGCCAAAGCACAATTCTCTTCATCAGCTCCCTTTGACGAAGATCCATCCCTGGTACTCCACCTGATCTCCTCCTGCACAAGATCTGACCATAGTCATTCCCATCCTGGCAACTTCTCCCGACCATTGACAGAGTCCTAATAGGAATGCCAACTCTTCGGAAGACCAAGGAGAGCCAAGCTCACCAAGTCCTCATCATCGACAGTAACCCCCACACTTCCCAGCTCATCTCGACACTGAGTGAACTTCGTGAGATACTTGGGAATACTGTCACCCTTCTCGCATTTGATGTTTCTAAGTTTATCTTTGAGCGCCAGCTTCCTCTGATCGCTCTTGCTTTGGAATAATTCTGTTAATGATTTCCACATCAAATATGGAGTAGCCTTTCCATGGAGGCTGGACACAATGTGATCCTTCACGCCCTCCAACAGAATCCTTCGACATTTTGCGGTCTTCTTTTGCCAAACTTCCGCCTCAGCAGCATCAATAGGCTTTGGGATATCCGTATCTATGAACTCCTTGAGCCCGTTATCATCCAATACTGCCTCCATCCTGTCCTTCCATGCAATATAGTTTGAGCTGCCCTCAAGAGCATACTCCAATTGCAATCCGTTGAAAGACATTGCTGCGTTGTCACCAAGAAAACACTGTTGCAAATTCGAATTCCACCAGCAACCAACTCAACTGCTTCCGATCTAGAATTCGTGAGAACAAAATATTTCTCGTACAGAGATTGACTGTATGGGTTTTTACTGGATATTTCACCTTCCAAAGGAAGGATGAATCCAGAGGCTACCTGGCTCGATTACAGGTTCTGCCTAGAGAAATAGAATGTAAACACTTCCTGAATAGTAGATCTGATGATCAATCCTCGCTTGATATCCTGTAAAAATCTCTTCTACAAATCAAGCAGCTTTGATACCATGTAGAAATTTTGAATAATTTAACACATATTCAACAGAGATTATCCTGATCATGTACTATTGTGGAAAACATACACAATACATAAGCTCCTCTACGTTGATCATCAATATAGCAGCATCAATAACAATAAAACATCAAGAGCATTCACACATTAACACAGTATGTATCCCGGGGAAAGCATCTCGCTAAAAACCCCAACTATCTGTATATTAATGATTGAGTCATGTAACATTACACAGCATAATACTTCTCACAAGTATCTCCACCTCTGTTACACACAATACAGCTCAGATCTGATCTCCAAATCTCTTCCACTGCTTGCCTGCCTCCACTGCTCAATACCTGCTCAAGAACTGATGAGAATGGCTCACCAAACTCGTTTTTCACCTGCAAAATAGTCACTCACACTTTGTTGGACGTGAGCACAAGCTATAATGTGGGCAAATACGTGAGCAAACTCATTGGCATACTCAATCCCTTGATTGTGCAAGATCTGGTGCACAACTATAGTCACAACTAATAGCAATTTGATTCTCTACCACCTGTCCCTGTTGAACTGAACATGCACTGACATGCAACTGAGTTAACTAATGTATTAATTAGTTGTATTATGAGTTAATAACTTGTGAATTAATTAATAACTAATTCACCCAACTCATCTCTAGTCTATTTGCCAATTAGACTAAATACAACCAGTTTAAAAAAGCTAAACTGAACACAACTCCATCAACTCCACAATCAACTCCACCAAACTCAACTGATTGAGTTCTAACTGAAGTCATGCATGCAACAACTCAACTGAATCATAAGAAAAGCGTATTTCCTTCTGACAGCTGCATGTGCCACCTCTGTAGCTCAAACTGAAGTGCTCCAAGAGAATAAGATTAAGTTTATAGTCCAAATATTATTGTGAGATAATAATATTTGACTTTTCTATTTTTGACAGCCAGTCTAAAAATAGACTTTGATCACTCACACTGTGATCACTCACACTTTCATCAAAAATAGAAGTCCATCTATTTTTTTCCCAACTTGATCAATCATCCATAAACAACAACCTGCAATCCATAGACATGATCCATATGTCTAAAAATAGACATAGTCTAAAAATAGACTTGCGCCAAAAATAGCCTGCGGGTCCACTTAGTGAAGGCAACTCTTTTCACTAAGCTCCATCATCTTGTTGCAATCTCAACAAAAGAAATGTGCTCGAAAGGGATGCCAAATGTTTTCGAATGAGATTAAAGATCTTTCTAGTAGAAATCAAAAACCATTTGTACAGGATTATCCTTTATTAAAAAAATATAATGATGTATTTCAAGAAGAAATACCAGGACTTCCTCCAAGAATGGATGTAAAATTTATTATTAATCTTACACCTAGAGAAGTTCCAATATCAAAAGCCCCTACAAAATGAGTATTCTTGAACTAGTGGAATTATAAATTCAACTACAAGAACTATTAGACAAGAAGTATATAAGACCTAGTGTATTTCCTTGGAGTGCAATGGTCTTATTTGTTAAAAAGAAAGATAGAACCCTTAGACTTTATATAGACTACAGGTAACTCAACAAAATGACCATAAAAAACAAGTATCCCTTGCCCTGAATTGATGGCTTCTTTGACCAAGTTAAGGAAGCTTCAATTTTCTCAAAAAATGACTTAAGATTTGGATACCATCATATTAGAATCAAAGACAAGGATATTCGCAAAACATCATTGAGGACACTGTATGGACATTATGAGTTCATTCTACTTCCATTCAGAGTCATTGATACACCAACAACTTTTATGTGTCTGATGATTAGTGTACTTAGCCCATTTTTGGACAAATTTGTCATTGTATTCATAGATGTCATTTTAATCTACTCGAAGAGTAAAGAATAACATTATCATCATTTACAAATGGTTCTTCAAACACTTAGATAAATTGAGTTGTATGCTAAGTTTAGCAAGTGCTTATTTTATCAGAAACAAATTCACTATTTAGGCCATGTGGTATTTGAAGAAGGGATTGCTATGGATCTGGAAAATATAAATGATATCATAGAGTGGCCAGTGCCTAAGGATGTGGTTGATATTAGGCCTTTCATGGAAATCACAAGTTATTATAGAAGGTTCATAGAGGGATTTTGCAAACTAACATACCTAATCACTTCTTTACTGAATAAGGGAATTAAGCTTGAATGGAATAAAAAATGTCTGGATAATTTTGAAAAATTGAAGCAATTTTTAACTACTGCTCCAATATTGAAATAAATTGATCCCAATAAAGACTTTATAGTTTGTACTTATGCGTGTAAAGAATGTTTGGGGGGAGTTTTAATGCAAGAAGACCATTTAATAAGTTACGAGCCCAAAAAACTTAAAGATCGTAAGAATAACTATGCTACGCATGATCTAGAATTAGAAACCATCATTCATGCCCCAAAAATGTGAAGGCACTATCTTATGGGGAGAAAATTCCATCTAAAACTGATAATGTCAATCTCAAATATTTGTTTATTCAGTCAAATCTGAATGTTAGTCAAGCACGATGGATGACATTCCTTAGCGAATATCACTTTGAAATCATACACATTAGGGATAAGAGAACAAAATTGCAGATGCTCTGAACAAAAATTTGAATAAGATTTGTGTCATTTCTACAAGTAGTTGTCAAATAAATATGGTTGAAAAGGTCAAAACAGTTGCATATTTTGATCAAGAATATGTAAAAAGGAATAAATTTATAAATATGACTCACAGGATGAAGAAGAGAGTTTTTTTAGTGAATGATCAATACCTGTTGATGTATAGGGATATAAATTATTTACCTAATGATTCAGATTTGAAATCATTTGTCCTAGATGAACTGCATAAGAAGCTTACAACTGGACATCCTAGTTATTAGAAGTTAATAACTATGTTAAGAAAATATTTTTATTGGCCTGATATGAAAACAAAAACAACAGAATATGTAGCTAAATGCTTAAAATGTCAATAAGTTAAAGCTTCCCGTCAACATCCAACTGGACTATTACAACCTTTACCCATTCCAGAATGGAAATGGGAGATATATTTATGTAATTCATCGTTGGTTTACCAAAAACTAGGAGACAACATGACTCTATAATGGTGGTGGTTTAAAAACTCAGTAAAGCAACACATTTTATTCCTATAAAATCTACCTTCAAGGCCATTAACATAGTAGAAATATTCATGAAGGAGGTCTTTAGACTGCATGATATGCCTAAAACTGTGATTTCAGAACATGATGCAAATTTTACTTCTAAATTGATGGTCAAACAAAAAGGACCAATCATATATGAGAATATATGTTGAGATTCTATGTCATGGATAGGCCCACTAAGTGGGAAGACTATCTCCACTTAGCTAAGTTTTCCTACAATAATCGATATCAAACTTCATTAAAATTGATTCCTATTGAGGGGATGTACTGGAGATGGTGCAAAGTACCACTGATTTTGGATCATCTTGAAGATAAGCTAGTGTTCAGTGCAAATATGTTAAAGGAGATTGAAGAGGTAGTTCAACATAACCAAATCTGAAACTAGCCCAGGATCACCAGAAGAGTTATGTGTATCTGAAAAGAGTTCAAAAATAATTCAATATTGGTGACCATGTTTATTTTAAGGTGAAACCAAAGAAGAGCACACTTAGACTTGGCAATTGGCCAAGCTATCACCTAGATATTGCAAACTATTTGAAGTGTTAACAAGGATTGGACGAGTGGCTTATCAACTTGCTCTTCCAACAAACATAAAAAATCATAATGTGTTTCATGTATCTTTGTTAAAAGAATATGTACATGACACAACTCAAATAATTGATTGGAATGTTGTACAAGTAGAACCATAGGGAGAGTTCCTATCATAGCCTCTACGTATTCTAGGCCAAAGAGATGTCATGCTCTAGAATAGAAACATAACTCAAGTTAAAGTTCAGCAAAAGCATTTCAACCCATAAGAGGCAACTCGAGAATTGGAACATGCTTTGAAAGAAACATATCCATCATAATTTTGAAATATGCGATGAATTCCAAAGTTTAAGAGCAGACACCAGGACGGTGTCAAACTCAAGTGGGGGACGATATGATATCCCCTGACTTGGAGTTTATATTTTAGATTTGTATATGATTAGTGTGGTTATTTCTTTAAACTTAAAGACCTATTTGGAAATATTTTATCAATGTTATATTACTCATAAATTTTAAATGTAAATGTGTAATTATTATGATGTTAATAAAATAAAATTAATTTTGAAATTAATTTTGAAGCTACACCTAGTTAAAAGAGATAAGGTTTCAAGTTAATGATGGAAAGTTGTTACCCCTATTTATTAAGTCTTGGGAATATAATCTAAATGATTAGATTATTAATGATGACGGGACACATTGATTAATTGCTTCCCTTAATGACAAAACGATTCCTTTGAGAGTGGGGAAGTGGAGCTCATAAATGAGCTAGTAACTACCTGTCACCTCTTAGATGAGGTGGAGCTAGTTACCAACTACCAATTGTTTTGGTAAAGGGGTTTTTCTGTTTTGTATTTTTTATGAGGAGAATTCACACAGTGGTAAATTGGGTGAGAGGCAAAAAGTGACAAAATAAGCACAAAAAGGAACTTGTAGACCTGAGTGCTCAGGGGGGCCATTTTGGAGAAAGAAGTCAAGGTTGGGTGGAGCTGGTTAGCTCTAGTCTTCATTTCCAGAATATTATTTTCAAGTTGGTATCTCATACTCTCTCTGAATTTTTAAGAGATAAACTTGTTATAATGTATTTCGTTTGTTATTCAAGTAAATGAATTTGAAAATAGAATGCTAGAAACAGAAAAGGAGAGCTAAAAGCATTTAATTGTGAAATTACTGAATTTACTTGGGATATTCATGCATTTAGTATAGTGAAAAAATACATTAGATAATGAAGTGAAAGTAGAAATTTCTATTGTTTAAATTTAGTGTATGAGGTCTATAAATATACTTGAAATTCTCACAAACAAGAATGTACTAGTATCTATGAGTAAAGTATGCAAAATAGATAAGGGGCTAATAACTAAACATAGCTAGTTTTTTAATTAATTTTCCTTTTATCAAGTGTGATGGGTCATATATATATATATATATATATATATATATCGTAGAAATTATAGTGTATATTTGCAAATGTTCATGCAGTTTTAATCAAAACCACAAGACACAAACCTACTCTATCGCTCTATAGAAAGTAATTCACAATACAAAACAAAATTTTTAGACATTCAATAAGAAATAACACACACTCACACAATGGTTTTCCTGGGGAAAGCAATCTGCTAAAAAACCCAATGCATGCTTGCATTAGTACGATGAATAGAGATGTATTACAATTGCTTTGCTCAACTGAGCACAACCCGCAAGTGCATAACCTATCTCTCTACTCACTGAGAAGATCTGACCCAGACTTAGTCAATTTTTTCCTCTACTTGAGCTCCTATTTCCTTGCACAATTCCTTGAGAAATTAGGCCCCTATTATTAAGGAATTTCTCCAAAATGGATTGTGAAATTCCTCATATTGATCATCAGGTTGCATGCAACACCTGTGCACTCTAGAAAATGTTGGGTTGCGTTATATTCTTTCCACAACTAGCCCACGTAGTTAACCGGGGGGTTAGAAGGGGGGCAGAGCCGTCCCTTCGTTGCACCGGTTTCATAGCAGGGGGAGTCACAGGGGGTTTGAGGGGTGCAGGTAACCCCACTCTATGGGGTCCCCGGAAAATTTTGGTTTTGGACCCTATATTAGGTTGGGCGGACCTACCTATGGTTTTGTGCATGTTTTTCGCACATGGTTTTGGATGCGATGGTTTTCGGTCCATGGTTTTGGACACTAATGAGCCCCAGAAATGGGTAATTATATGGGCTCATTTTGCCTCTTAATTCGACTTAATCCACCATTCTCATTAGTTTATTGCATGTTTTTTATTTTATTTATGCTAATAGAGTGAACTGGGTTAGTCATTATGCCAAAAAGTCTAATGTGTGCTTTATGCAGATTTTTGGTCAATTTTGAGACAAAATCAAAGGTTTAATGAGCATTTGGCAGCCAAAGTTGAGGAAGAATAAGGGAGAGGATTTGTAGGAGGGTGTCCCCTTCATTTATGAACCCTTACCTCGAATTCTCCATCAGAAACTCGGAGCACAAGCAACCACATTAGTGCATCCAAGGGGCAGTCGAGCAAGTAAAGAAGGACTGTTGTTTATCTCCAGTTTTGGGAAGCTAAGCTTCTTGATTTCAGGAGAGTTTTGAAGGCTCGAGTTGTATAAATAGCAGGGCTTAAGTGCTCATTATTTTTATTTTGATTTTAGCCCTTTCTTAGTATATTTTCGCACTTTTGTGCAGCATTGTGCTCAGCTCATTTTCGAGCTCTTTTGAAGACAGTTTTGTGATGTAACTGCTATTTTTTTATAAATGAAGATGAACCAAGTTTTGAACCAACACTGATCTTTTCTAAGAGGCCTAAGCTCTTGGGTTAGGGCCCAACCCAAGTTTCCCAGCACCTCCTTTGTGTATTTATATGCTTTTGCTTTCATTCATGAGATAATTTATGTTGTTTAGGTTCATTTTGCTTCATTAGATTAGGTTGCTTTTGATGATTAGAATAGTTGTTTTTGCTTCAAGTTGCTTAAGAAGTTGGCTGCAGTGACGGAAGAAGATCCAAAAAAGTCAACAGCAGGTCTTGATCTCCTTTCTCCCTCCTTGGGACCATGATTTGAGATCAAGGCACTACTGCTGCCACCAAAAACATTGTTTTTGCGCTCCCAATGCAACTGCTAGTGTGATATTTCGAGTTGGAGAAGTTGACATTAGTATAGATTCACATGCTTAGATAGTTTCTTGTTTATTTACCATGGTTTTCTTGCATGTTTTCCTGTTCATAAGATACTGTTCAGCATTCCTCTGATTTTAGGTCAAAAATTAGGTTAAAATAGACAAAACTCTGTTTTTTGGTTCTTGCTTTGGACAGTTTTGAGAAGTAAGCATGCAGCTCTCTTGTAGAACATTCCAGCTCACCATCCCTCCATCAAGTAGCTAGCACCAACTCACCTCTCCTAGATTTCCCCACTCCTTCGCCACATTTCGCCAATCTGCCCTAATTTCTGTGTTTTCTCCACAAAGTTGCTTCCGTGCCCTTTGAACAAATCCAACCATCTCTTTCATTCCTGATCCTCCTTGACAAGTTATAGACACCCCAACACCTTCATCCAGCCTTCATTTCCATTTTCCCATCATTTTTCCACCTTCAAACCTCCAAAAACCACTTTCGGCCTCCTCTTGTAGATCCTCCTGTAGAACCTCATGTAGATCCCCTGCAACCTCCTGTAGAAATTCCTGTGAGTGATTTTTCGAAGTCTGATCGCAATGGAAGTCTTTAGAAGGGTACTATGGGCTTCTTAGGACCCCTCCACATCGTCTTCACCTTCTTTGAAAGCCAACTCCATCTTCCTTTGCCACCAAACCTCTTCACAGCCACAACTAGTTAAAACACAAGCATAATAATTCCACATAAAAATGCTCAAAAGTACAAAAAGATGATTTATTCTCATTTTTCTTCAGAAGTGGCTTGAATAAATGAAATTTACCTTTTCAGTAGTCAATGGCACCCATTTCAGTAGTTTTCATCACTTTTCTTGCAAAAGTAGGGTTAATGGGTAAACTAGGGTTTGCTAGGGTTTGTGTTTCCTTTCATTTTTCCTTCTCTTTCTGCAAGTAGAACCACCTTTGTAGAGTCAACCTTCTTTCATCATAGTTAAAAGCTTCTTCTGAGAACTCATAGAAGTTGGCTAAAGCTCATAGCGAACTTGCACCAGCTGATCAAGTGACAGCCTGCAGTAAGAGCTAGTACTTGTGCATACATCATTGTCGCTTCCAAGTTTGTTATGAACTACTGGGTTGATAAAAGTAAAGTATGGAGCCCCAAGAGTTGCAGCATTATTGCTAAAATACTAGAGCTCACCATCTTTTTGGCGTCGTTGCTGGGGAAGCATCAGAGTATTTTGTGATTACTGCTTTCTTCTATTTTCTACTACAACATTCTGCTAAGTAGTTTATTTCAGCAAAAGTAGAGTAGTTGTTTCATTTCAATTCTGCAATTTCATTTCAGCAAAATAGATCAGTCATTTCCTGCTTCCATTTCAATTCTGCAATTTCATTCAGCAAAATAGATTAGTCATTTCTTGCTTTCATTTCAATTCTGCAATTTCCATTTTAGCAAAATGGAATAGTCATTTCCTTGCTTTCATTTCAATTCTGCAATTTCATTTCAGCAAGTTCATTTCACTTAGTTGTGGTTTGTTGTTCAATCCATTTCAGTTTTGCAGGTACAAGCAAAAACAAAAACAAACATCACCCAAAAAGAGATTTCCTTTCATGCCTCGTAGGAGTAGAGATAATTCAGAAAAATGTTTGCCCAATGCCCCCACTGCTTCACACAGCCAACCTTCTCTCTTCTTCGGTGGCTGCAATCAAGAAACACCCTTAGGTAATAGCCAGACATATTTGAAGAACCTATAGGGGAAGAAGAAGAAGAAACCCATTCCTCTGGAGCCAATGGCTGAAAATAGAAATGTTGGGAGCAATACCTTGTCTTCCAACTCATCTCTTAGAAGTGAATTTGAGAATCGGCTAGAAGATTTCAAGAGCGAGATGAGGCAGATTCTTGCCATGCATATCAAAAGAAAACAAGAGGAAGCAATAGGGCTTTGGCCATTTTTTTCCCTAGATGCACCAGGAGGCATCTTAGGAATGAATGCCCATTGAAATCTACAGAGGTTTGTTCAATCTATGAAGAAAATCATTCTACAGACAAGTGCCCTTCCTTGCCCGGACTTAAAGCTACATACCAGGGGGCCGAAGGAGCCACTGAACCACTCTGTTTCATGAACCAGAGGAGGCCACATGGACCCAGACCTTACCAGCAAGGAATGTAAGGGACATTTCAGGCATACTACAACCCCAACCAAGTCACGTTCATACCTTCTTGGGGTCCCCTTGCTCATCCTTCCTAGTCCACACCCCCTCCTTGGTCATATCCTTCTCAATATCATGCTCAACCAACGACTCATTCATTTCACTCTTATGCTTAGCCACATCCAGCAGAAGAAGATGCAAAAGAGAATATCAAAGAATCATGGACTGCACTTGATAAAGAGAAGACAACAGAATCAGAGATCGACAGAGCTCCCTCATGGTTACCATCAAATCCTCCATGTATTCAAGAGAAGAATCAGCAAAAAGAGGAAGATATGAAGTTCATGGTAGAAGAAGACATGAAGAATGATCTAGATCAGCAGAAAGGCCAAGGACATCACAGCTATATTGAGATATGGTTCCAGACTGTCACTACGGTGCAGCATCACTCTCTTCCTCAACTATGCTTGATCCCTTCAAAGTCAAATCATTTGGTCTCTAAAATCCGGATATATGTCAAGGCATACATTTCAAGCCTCCACATCAATTTGTTTATCATCTCGCTGTGCACATGGCTCCATTGGAAGTATTCTTATACTTGAAAATTATTTTGTTTTTCAAGTAGGGTAGGGTAAAAAAAAAAAATCTAAGGTGAAAACCTCCTACGGAAGCGCCTCAGATTGGCTCATTGATTGAAAACCTCCATGAGGCAGTCAATGGGTTGGAAAGAAGAGAAAAGAAAAAGAGAATAAGATCCCTGGGTGAAAACCTCCATTGGAGGCACCTAGGGCAGGCAATTAGGGTGAAAACCTCCTTGAGGCGCCCTAGTTGTTTTCAAAAAAAAAAGAAAAAGAAAAGGAAAAAGAAAAAAATGAATTTCGAGTTGTATTGCAGGTTTGCAGGAGAACTTCAAGAAGCAGCAGCAGGTGCCAAGAAAGCTCTGAAACCAATAACAACACCTATCCTATCTTCCCTCACCCTTCTCCATCATTTTTGACATTCTTTCCACCTCACTATGCTTCTTTTCTGAACATTGTGTTTTCTACATAAGACTCCTGTAGAAATTACAAAGAGCTAGAAATGGATTTTAAAAGAAGTTTAGGGAACATAGAAGCTTCATAAAGGGTTTATAAATCCCCTTACGATCTTCAAACCTCTCTTCCATCATTTCCAAGTCTACATTACAGCCCAAGCTCATTTTTTCTTACTGTCCAGAAAACTGCAGAATGCTCTAATACAAAAATACATAGAGCAGAAATTTGTTTTTTCCCTAACTTGAAAACCGTGCATCCATTTAAAAACTATTTCATGGGGAGTTGCATAGGGATGATAGCAACATGCCCAAGCAATTTCAGCCAATTCCAGTGCACGGTTTCCAAGAAATTAGCCTCCATCACCTTCAACCATTTTTTCATTTTCTCCATATCCGTGCATCCATTTAAAAATCTGTTTCATGGGGAGATGCATATGGGTGATAGTAACATGCCCAAGCAATTTCAGCCAATTCTAGTGCACGTTTCCAAGAAATCGACCTCCATCACCTTCAGCCATTTTTAATTTTTCTCGAAATCTGTGCATCCATTGACCACAATTTTTCTATGGGAGTTGCATAATGATGATGGAAACATGCTCAAAAAATTTCAGGTCAATCCAGTCTACATTTTAGGAGCTATGGACAAAACAAGTCACTGTCGTGCAAAAGTATAGCATCAGCAGCATGAGGGTGCAAATCTGAAGGTTGAAGCAGACTCTTGAAGATCGAATCCAACCAGAAAGGAACCTGCACAAAGCACAACCACATATCAACAACCAGACAAGCATGCATCCACAAAAACAAAGGCATGCAGCAGAAGGAAAGGCCACAGCACCTCACGGCAAACGCATTCGACTTCCAGGTAAGTGTTTAAACCCATTCCTCTGTGGCATCGTATGATTTGAAAACTGCATGGACAAATGAGATGGTTACGATTAAGCAAAATTGGCGGCTAGCTAACTGGCCACCTTCGGCCAGTTCAAACAGCGCTCAGTGGGTGCACTCGGCACGTGTGTTCAGTCAACTCATAGGAAATGTAAAAAACAGGTAGTGGTAGATGTTTTGAACTCCAGCACAAATAATGGGAAGTGATTACGGGCAGAAAGCGTAAAGTCTCATGATGACACTGCAATAAGGACCAACAGTCCAAATAATGCCAACGCACATTTTTCCAGCTCACCGTCAGTGGAAATATCTCAAAGAAAACATAAGTATGTCTCCTCGGAACTCCTTCACCACCTTTTCTTCCATTTCATCTTTGTCCACTTAGCTGCAGTAAGCTCTATACCACCACCATAACCTCAAAATCATCATCTGCTATTGTTTTCATCCATTTTTCTACTATCGGCATTCTACAGGAAGCTGTAACAGTTTTGCAGGAGGACCAGTGAGCAGTCTTGTAGCAGAAAAAACAGGATTCTCATCCAAATTTGGGCTCGAAGAGGTAGGCTCAGGAAACCCACTCTGCATGTTATATAGCTACAAAAGGTGGTGGGATTGGAAGTGAAGTATTGAGTTGACAAGAAAAAATTGAGAATAGAAGCCTGCCTGTGTTTTTTGAAATATAGACAGTCTCTCCATTTTACTCTCTGCACTAAAATTATGTCTCTTTCTCCTCCATGGTATTCTCCTATATGAAGAAGTGATGCAACCATAGGAAATTAAGCCTGTAAAGCACTGAATTTGCATTGGGTGGTCTGGCAAAGAAAAACATTGTCTTGCTTTCTGTGTTGTGTTTTTTTAAATTGATTTCCTCCAATAGCCCGAGAAGGAAAGTAAGGTTGAGAACAAAGTTTGAAGGGCAGGAAAATTAAAATTTGTTTTTGGAAAGAAGAAACACAAAAAACCCTCTCTGGTTCCAAAAAAAAAAAAAGCTCAGCTGTTCCTCTGTTTTCGAGTTTGAAAATTTGCTGCCTTCCTCCTCACCTGAGAATTTCTAGCAGTCACTGAGCATCATGACAGGGGGTTTTATGAGAAAGGAGCCTCTGAATTCCACCAAATTGCATGAACACCCAGAAGTGGTAGCCCTCTTTACCAGGGAAAATTGGATGCCTTTCTTTGAGAAATTTCATGGGTGTAATGATTAAGTCACAGAGGAATTTTTTTTGTCATTAAAACCCCACTCAAAACCCATGCTACAGTCAGTTTCAGTGGTCTAACCATAGAGCTTACACCAGAATTCATAAGCATAATTACAGGTCTTCCACTTGGGCTCCCCTAGAGCAAAGAAGAAAAACCACTAGGACAGGTTGCTAAAAAGACCTTTTTCTAGCCTGAGGAACATCCTGTAGAGGATAAGAATGGGGTCAGAAGGAAAAGTATACCTTATCCATGGGGTGAGGTCGGCTACCAGATCATGAAATATATCTCCTGTGAAGGAAGATACAGTATAGTCTATGGTTATCATTTCATATTACTGCATGAACTAAGATATGGAATGGACCTACCTACATCTAGAAAACTCAGTCTGCCATATTTTCTCCTCCAATCTTTGATAAGGTGTGGCACCAAATTGAATGCATGAGTTCCAGACCAACTTGCCCACCATGGGCTCATTAAATTTCTGGTAGAGGATGCCCTCCACACATACACAATCCCTATAGCCTGGGAAATTTTCAGGAACATGACTAGAGAAGATGACATAAAAACTCTCACTGATGACCTTAGTCCATCTGGCAGTGAAGAGGAAGAGCAGACAGAGGAACTTGAGAATGAAATCCATGAGGAAACACAGAATATTCAGTTGGGAGAAGACAAAGAAGAAAAATAGAGAGGAGAAGAGAAACAAGACACCACCATAGTTGAACCTAAAGCAAAGAAGAAAACAACATCAAAAGCAGAGAAAAGGTAAAGCAAAAGAACTGAGAAGAAGAAGCCCAAGACAGCTCAGAAAAAGGTTGCCACATGAAAGGCAGAAACTTAGCAAGCAGAGGAGAAAATAGAGTCAGAGACAGTAGACACAAAACTAGCAGAAACAGGCAAAACAACAGATAAAGAAGAACATAAACAGTGGGAAGAGGGGATAGGAAGGCAGGTTTCCATGATAAAGAGGAAGAAATTACATCAGAGGCATGGGATGTTAGGGAATATGTCAGAGCCAAAGGATGAAGAGTTAGACTAGTTGCTCAGAGGATGAGCAACACCTTCAGTAGCGGGGTAATAATGAGCCCCAGAAATGGGTAATTATATGGGCTCATTTTGCCTCTTAATTTGACTTAATCCACCATTCTCATTAGTTTATTGCATGTTTTGGATTATATTTATGATAATCAAGTGAATTGGGTTTAAGTCATTATGCCAAAGAGTCTAATGTGTGCTCTATGCAGATTTTTGGTCAATTTTTAGACAAAATCAAAGGTTTAATGAGCATTTGGTAGCCAAATTTGAGGAAGAACAAGGGAGAGGATTTGTAGGAGGGTGTCCCCTTCATTTATGAACCCTTACCTCGAATTCTCCATTAGAAACTTAGAGCACAAGCAACCACATTAGTGCATCTAAGGGCAGCCGAGCAAGTAAAGAAGGACTGTTGTTTATCTGCACTTTTGGGAAGTTAAGCTCCTTGATTTTAGGAGAGTTGATGAAGGCTCGAGTTTTATAAATAGCAGGGCTTAGGTGCTCAGTTTTTTTAGTTGGATTTTATCCATTTCTTAGTATATTTTCACACTTTTGTGCAGCATTGTACTCAGCTCATTTTCGAGCTCTTTTTGAAGACAGTTTTGTGATGTAACTGTTATTTTTTGATAAATGAAGATGAACCAAGTTTTGAACCAGCACTGATCTTTTCTAAGAGAGTTGAAGCTCTTGGGTTAGGGCCCAACCCAAGTTGCCCAGCACCTCCTTTATGTATTTATATGCTTTTGCTTTCATTCATGAGATAATTTCTGTTGTTTAGGTTCATTTTGCTTCATTAGATTAGGTTGCTTTTGATGATTAGAATAGTTGTTTTTGCTTCAAGTTGCTTAAGTAGTTTGCTGCAGTGACAGAAAAATATCCAAAAAGGTCAACAATAGGTCTTGATCTCCTTTCTCCCTCCTTGGGACCATGATTTGAGATCAAGGCACTATTGTTGCCACCAAAAACATTGTTTGTGTGCTCCCAATGCAACTGCTAGTGTGATATTTCGAGTTGGAGTAGTTGACATGAGTTTAGATGCACATGCTTAAATAGTTTCCTATTTATTTACCATGGTTTTCTTGCATTTTTTCCTGTTCATAAGATACTGTTCAGCATTCCTCTGATTTTAGGTCAAAAATTAGGTTAAAATAGACAAAACTCTGTTTTTCGGTTTTTGCTTTGGACAGTTTTGAGAAGTAAGCGTGCAACTCTCTTGTAGAACATTTCAGCTCACCATCCCTCCATCAAACATCCAGCACCAACTCACCTCTCCTAGATTTCCCCACTCCTTCGGCACATTTCGCCAATCTGCCCTAATTTCTGTGTTTTCTCCACAAAGTTGCTTCTGTGCCCTTTGAACAAATCCAACCATCTCTTTCGTTCCTGATCCTCCTTGACAAGTTATAGACCCCCCAACACCTTCATCCAGCCTTCATTTCCCTTTTCCCATCATTTTTCCACCTTCAAACCTCCAAAAACCACTTTTGGCCTCCTCTTGTAGATCCTCCTATAGAACCTCCTATAGAACCTCCTGTAGATCCCCTGCAGCCTTCTGTAGAAATTCCTGTGAGTGATTTTTCGAAGTCTGATCGCAATGGAAGTCTTCAGAAGGGTACTATGGGCTTCTTAGGACCCCTCCACATCCTCTTCACCTTCTTCAAAAGCTAACTCCATTTTCCTTTGCCACCAAACCTCTTCACAGCCACAACTAGTTAAAACACAAGCTTAATAATTCCACATAAAAATGCTCAAAAGTACAAAAAGATGATTTCTTCTCATTTCTATTTAGAAATGGCTTGAATAAATGCAATTTATCTTTTCAGTAGTCAATGGCACCCATTTCATTAGTTTTCATCTCTTTTCTTGCAAAAGTAGGGTTAGTGGGTAAACTAGGGTTTGCTAGGGTTTGCGTTTCCTTTCAATTTTCCTTCTCTTTTTGCAAGTAGAATAGCCTCTGCAGAGTCAGCCTTCTTTCATCACAATTAAAAGCTTCTTCTGAGAGCTCATAGAAGTTGGCTAAAGCTCTTAGCGAACTTGCGCCAGCTGATCAAGTGACAGCCTGCAGTAAGAGCTAGTACTTGTGCATAGTACAACACCGTTGCTTCCAAGTTTGTTACGAACTACTGGGTTGATAAAAGTAAAGTAGGGAGCCCCAGGAGTTGCAACATTATTGTTGCAATACTGGAGCTCACCAGACACGATGGTTTTCTGTCCATGGTATTGGATGCTTTGGCATGTATAAATATGTATTGTAACATTGAAAGGAACATAATGAAAAATCAAGCTGGTAGTCCCGGTTTTGGGATCTAGGGGAAAATCTCTATGTATATGTGTTTTATGTGTTATGCTCTCACATTGTTTATTTTCTGTGTTTTAGAGTTCGTATGCAAATAATTTCTGTATGGGGTTAAAACCTACAGAAAAGTCTACAACTGATGTCACACTACCTTGGAATCTCCACCTCAACTAGGTAACTCGAATTCTTAGCATGCACTAGCTATTTTGGTCTATTGATCATTTAACTAGGTGATCACTGAGTTTCACTGAAGTCCCACCACACAACTAACCTTCCACCAGTTCCTACAACAATTGGAACTAGTTTAACTGAAAACAACTTGAGATAATTGACTTTGATTGCTACAAATTAGCAAAACTTAACTCTAACTCCAACTCAAATTTACTAAGTAAACTGGGTGACACAAGCCATGTCACACAAGTTAACTACATCCAAGTTTTCTGTTGATGTGGAAATTCAAATTTTCTTAATTTAAACTATAAATTTAATTGAACTACTCATAACTATAAACTATAAACTAAAATTCAATAGTTCAATTGTTTCGTAAACAATTGAACTATTGAATTATAGTTTATAGTTTATACTCATACCACTCATGCACTATGGCTTTATAGTTTAAAAGGTTCAGTTGAATTTATAGTTCTGAATTCTAGAGCGTGCTATCCCTTTGGCCTAGAATATGAAAGCTGGAAAAACTCATAGGAAAATACTAGAAGTGAATCCACTGACCAAATTGAGTATATAACTTCTAGTGAAAGTCAAACACTTGAGCTTGATGAATAGGAGGAACAAAATTCTGGTAGTATTACCTCTATTTCTAAGAAGAAAAAGGCTACATATTAGTTGTAGGAGGAATTTATAAAGATCAAACCTCCAAACTTTGATGGAGAATCCAAGGAAGGGGCAGAAGCTTAGCTTCCAAATTTGTCAAAGTATTTTGAGGTCTACAATTACCCTAGTTACCTGAAGGCCAAATTAGCCACATATCAGGTAACTGGTAAAACACCCTTGTGGTGGGAGGAGAATAATGCAATAAATAACATTAGAATAAAAAAATTTGACATGGAAACAATTTAAAAAGGAATTTAAAAATAAGTATTTAGTAGAAAGATACTTTGATGAGAAAGCCAAAGAATTCCATGAGTTAAGGTTAGGAGAACCAACCATGGATGAATTTGTGTACAAATTCATGATTTTGTGTACAAATTCATGAGTTTGTTGAGGTATGTACCATATTTCAAAGAAGAAAAGGCAAAAATACTTAGTTGCCTACCTTTTTCCTATAGGAAGAGGATTGGATTTGACAATTCGAAAACCATGGATAAAACAATAAGGGAGGCAAAACTATGTTACAAAAAAAAAAATAGAAAAGTAACAATAATAAAAGTTGGATGACCTTCAATGCTAAGAAAAAGGGATTTAAGAAACCCGTCTTTTCCAACAACTTTAAAAACATTGAAGGTGGAAACTACAACAAAAATGTAAATAAGCATAAAAACTTAAGTAAAAAAAGTGGGTAGGGAGTAGGAATAGGAAACAAGAACTTTGATGAATTAGTTAGGCCACCAATCAAATTTTGGGGGTGTAATGAAAACCACTTATGGAGGGTTGTCCACAAAATCCTTTGAACATAAAGACGACAGTAAACAATATGCCAAAAGCATCTACAGTCAATTATGTTGCTTGCAATATTACAAGGATTAGTGCAACGTTGGATGGTAAGAAAATTGATCATCAATCCACTATGGTGGAGATCCAAGGTAAAATCTTTGGAAAAAATGTGACTCTGTTAATTGATCCTGGTTCTACTTTAAATTATATTTCCCCTACTGCAATTGAAAAATGTGTACTTAAAAAGGAAAATTTGAATAAACCCTGGTTAATGCAATTGGCCACAAGAACTAAAAGAAAATTTATTGAAATAAGTAAAGATTGTTCAATAGATCTGAATGGAATGTATACTAAATTAAATTTGAACATTCTACCTTTGGGATCTTATGATATCCTTGTTGGCATGGACTAGTTAGAACCACACAGGGTAATCCTAAATTTCTTAGAAAAACTTTGACATGCATTAATGATGAAGGGGAGGCATGTACAATGAAAGGGGTTCCAAGAGCCATTTTTGTGAGGAAAATTTATGCCTTACAGTTAAAGAAATGTTCTCGAAAGGGATGTGTAGTGTCCTATTTTTCTAGTATAGTTTTGTCACTCCTATCAAGGGTTATATATATATGATAGGTTGATCACTTGATTGAGGAATAATGGTTTACATACATAGTTATATTTCCTTTTATGTTTATGTATGATAGATTGATCACTGGATTGGGGAACAATGTTTTATATAGTTATATTTCCTCTTATGTGTGGCATCATTGATTATCTGTATTAGATGGTTTTGGTTAAGTAAAAAGTTATACATATGTTTTTTTGTTTGTATCTAATTTATAAAGCAAATGTATGACATGGATGGTGATCCAAGATTGAGACACATATACCCATGGATTCTCATGGTTATGCGGAATAGATGGTTAATTATGATTTATGGATGATACACAATTTGTGTGACTATATATGTCTAATATTGTACTAAGCAGGATGTGGTAGGGTACCTGGTCATTTTCCAACAAGGATGTTCAATTATGAATGACTGTGGAAGTCATTTTTTCAAAACCAAAATGATTGTGGAAGCCATGCACCATTCTGGGAAAATGTGATTAAGTTAATTTCATTATGAAATTCATTTGATTCCTTTGATCTATGATATTGTAATGTGTGCAGGTCTTTGAACAAGGCCTTACCAGCGAACCATTGGATGGGTAAAAGCTCACAATCAATACCATAAGGAGAAACGCAAAGTTTCAAAGCACAGTAGATGAGAGGGCATGGAAATTAGGGCGTGGAGTCCTAAATCCAAGAAAGATAAAGACATGGCGTCTTGTATATTTAGGGCGCGGAGTCCTGAATATTTAAAAAGATCAAGTTGTGGAAGCTTGGATCTTTGGAGTAGATCAGGGCACGGAGTCCTCAATCTACTAAGGCACGGAGATGCATGAAATAGGGGTGCGGAATCCCTATTCTCCAGAATAAAAATACCACTCATGGATGAATTTCCTTAAATAAAATTTCATTCTCACAATTCTGGAATGACTTTCTAAAAATAGAAAGTCATGTCCAGCGTCTCAAGCACAACTTTCCAAAAATAGTAAATCACTTTACATAAATTGGTAATCAAGCAGAGTTGAAGAAAAATGAATTAACTTATCATTAATCAATCCTAATAGTTCAATCTTGATTGAATCCTCAATATTATTAATATTATTATTATCTTTTACGAGACTATGATATTATTATTAAAAAGGAATTACAAGTCAATTTTATCTCCTCAATCAATTCACACATCTCCTTCATGACTCTCATGGCTCTCTCTCTCTCTCTATCTCTCTCTCTCTCTTAAATAATTCATTATACTCTATTTTATGTACTCATCAAAAAATGGCATATTCCTTTTCACTCATTAAAAATATGTCATAAAATATTCCTCTTACTCTCTCTTTAATGCATATGTTACACTCTCCTTAACTAAGGCATGCATACCTCTCCTTAATGGAATAAGTTACACTCCTCTAAATGGAATCCAATGCATGCAAGTTACTCCTCCTTTATGACAAGAATTGGTTGCTCCTCCTATATATGAGTCTCATGTATTCTCACTTGGGGATTAGGAGGCCATGAGTGGAAGAGACTTGAGGAAAATAGTGAGAGGGAGATATGGAGAGTAGCCAATTTCTTCCATAATAAATCTGAAATTATTGTTAAAATCCTAAGATCTCTAGCTATTGAGGTTGGCCATGAGTGGTATTAACAAGAAGTGAAAAATTGCTTCCTTAGTTTCCCTTGCAAATCTCTCTATTGTTGTCTTTTGGTACTGATTGTGAGAATTTTGAGCATCTCGGGGGTTCTAAGGGGAGAAGTTCTTCCTCGATATGGTTGGGAGAAAAAACGGGTGGTTCACAATGAGTTGGTAAGGATATTGGAGCTAGAGCATACTCTCATTGGAGCTGGAGCATACTCCCATTTTTGGAGTTGTATAAATTCACTGCCAGGTATGTTGACAACATTATATTGTGTTTCTTTTTGTAGTTCATTACATGGTTTTGCTTATTTGGTTGTTGACTGAAACTTAGATGTATATCAAATGCTGCACACTAAATGTTGAAGGAATTTTGCAATAACTGTAGTTTATTTTATGTAAGCCTTTTTTGGTATAGTTTCATTGCAAGTTGATTTACATCATGTCTTAATGGCTGAAGCATTCAGGCTGCCATGAGTTTTATGAAAACATGTTAATAGCATAAATTTGGTTTTTCCTTCTCTTTTTACAATTGTAGATAAGTTTTCAGAGTATATGTTTGACAAAAGGGATAAATGAGATAGTATGAATTTGTTTTTGGTTGTGGTTTTAAATAATTGCATTTCTGGGCATTTCTGTTTCGATTTATTTTAACTTCAGGGGGTATCTGTACCTTATGGCCATGTCACCCCAACTTTGATTACAAAACAGAGTTTCAGAATCTAGTTTTGTAATCTTCTATATTTTACAGATTTGTTGCTGCTGCCTCGTGGTTTGTCTTGCTGCTTTTTTTTGTAGTTGTGATTTACCTAGTAATATATTTTGATGAAATCAGTGTGTTATATAAACTTGCAATTATTATTTTAAAGTATCAAAGGTTAATACATTGATAGTTTAATAAACTTGTGACTGCTTGTTTGATAGTTTAATAGTTAGCAGCTTGTTTTGTGACTGCTAACTATTGTTCAAAATTCCCAATGGTTGTAGCTACATCGTTGCGAGCTATTTGTAAAAATTCTTAAATATTTATAGTCATTATGTGCCTAAATTTTTGTATATGCAGCAATCAAGATGGATGAAAGTTCTACTTATGTATTAGGTTCACTTCTTGGCATTACTGACAAAGAAAATTTTTTTATGTAATCTTAGATTCATGTTAGTTAATTTTGGTGAAATCGCCTTAAGGGTTATGGTTGTAAGTGTTTGACAAAATGCCTCAATGGCTGTACATTTCATGCTTGCAAATTGTTTGACATAATGCTTCAATGGTTGTAGCTAATTACATCTGTGAATTGTTTATAAAATTGACTAAGTAAATTTAGGATTTGCAACCAACGTGTTTTGGAAATATCTCAAAGAATAAGCATGATGATTCCATTGAAGTAAAAATCCATGGAAGGCAAATTGGTTAGGTGAAATGTTGTAATTGTTAGCTCACATATGAATTCATAATAATTGGAAACCACTCCTTTAGAAGTTGAATTATCTTGTTTTTCTTCCGTTTGTTTTACCAAAGAATTCATAGGCATATTATCTAGAACAAAATCAAATTAGTCACTCTTAAACACTCTTAATTGCAATAGAATGAACAATTAGCTTATTGGAAATTGTGGTTTGTAAATATTGATATTATTTATCCCACTAAGACTCTATCATTTAAATGTGATTTTAAGACTTATGGTTGTAAGTTTTTAATCTTGAGGAACCATGACCCTGTAGCCTTAATAAGAAGTTTACTATTACCATGGGTTAGTTAGTTAGTATAAATCAGTATGTAGTGTAAAGAATACGAATAAAAATAAAAATAAAAATATAGATATATAACCTTGCATTAATTTTTACGTCTTAAAAACTTAAACTTAAATCGTATTTTGAGTCAGCGTTAGTATAACACTGATGGTTGGTAAGGTGGGACCTTACATATGGTATCAAAGTAGGTTAAAACTCTAGGACCTAGGGCTTGCCTGCTAATATTTATTTACTTACCTGAATTTTTCCTTGGTCAGGTTAAGTAATCATGGAGAGAACATCAAGGAGGAGGAAGGAAGTCTCATCTCCACCTCCCCAAGATAAAGAATCTGAGCAAATATCCATCATGGAAGTAAGGGATATGATGTTATATTTCCAAAAGATCACTGAAGTCTTGATTAGTAGGGTTGGGGGAAATCCTTCAGTGCCTGGTTCTTCATCTCAATTAGAGAGGCAAGAAATACCATTTGATGGAGATGTACATAAAGAGTTGGAAAAAGTTAAGCTTCCTATCTTTAAGGGTACCACAAAAGGGGAGGTAGCAGAAGCTTGGTTGGAAAACGTGCGCCTATGTTTTGAGTTGCAGAATTATTCTAACAACCAAAAGGAAAAGTTGGCTATATACCAACTTAAGGAGAGTGCACTATTATGGTGGAGGAATGTAATATCCCGTTTCCAGGATATCCCTCAAACCCAAGCAAACTCCAACCAAACACGTCCAAATGATATAGTGACCGGGAAACTCAAAGTGATAAAAATAACAGTGGTACAACATATAATAATGTGAACATGAAATATAAGTAGATACTCAAGAAATGCAGAGAGAAATGTTAAGCCATTTTATTATACTGAGTAATGGAAAGAGTACAAGAGGTGATCAGATAGGTAGCACCTCGACTTGCACAAGGCAAGTGAAGAAATACACTCAGAATAGCAAAGGAATGGCCTCTCTCTGAACTGTGTCCAAGTTGTTGGAGAACTGTCGTGCTGCTGCCACTGCTGGAAATCAAATGAGGATTTGGGGTTGTTCGCCTCCTCAGAAAATGCTGAAACTCTGGAATCAGACTCTACTCAAGAAACCCAGAAAAACCTAGAAAGCTTTTCTGAAATAGCTGACCCCTGAAAATCACCCCCTTGGGGATCTACGTTGTCCCTCAAGGCTCTGCGCTGCCACTGAATAAAAACCCCCAAAACTCCACCTGGAACTCGGCCAAAATCCTCCAATATGCAAGGGCTGATCCCCTGCTCAATCTCCCAGCTCAAATCCTCCTCAAAACCCTCAATCTGAAACTCCCACCAAAAGAACTGCGTCCCTCTCTCAAGACTGCGTAGTTATCCAAAATGCTCAGTTCCTCCTCCCTCCAAAGTTTAATCCTCCTACAAAAGACTTTTGAAAACTACCTTGCCCAAGCAGGCACTCGAAGTCCCTGGGGGCTAAGGGTGAGATCTCCGAACGGAGACACTCGCTGCACTAAACAATGTTGCAGACCAGCTAAACAGCCAGCGTGCTCTAAGTCGAAGTGACTAGCTCAAATGCACATAATCGAATCCAAAATGAGGAGGCTCCTCTCTCCTTTATAGCATTGGCCTCTCTCAATCCCGAGGCTCACCTCCTCCAATGTAGCTTTCCTCTTGCCACATATTTCTCACCATCTGTGCAGTCACTCCATGTGTCTACATGGGCCCCTCCTCTACGTGGTTCTTTGGCCCTCCTTGGCTCACCTTTTAAGTTACAACGTTGTGCTACTAGGGAGTGCCTTTATTCATGAAGTGAGTATGTCCCCCTCTCCTCACCTTTTTATTTATAAACAGCTATACAAGGCAAAATTGAGCAAAATCGAATATTCCAATTAGCCATGGCTAATTAGGAATATTACAAGGAACATAGAATCCCAATTGGGATACTCCATGTCTACCTTGACATGGGAACGATTTGAAGAGGAATTTCAAGCAAAGTACCTTTCTGTTGAATACTTGGAGAGGAAATTGAATGAGATCCATGATCTTAAGCAAGGAACTAAGACAATCCTTGAATATGAAGCATGATTCATGGAGTTGCTTAGATATGCTACCCATCTAATACTGAAGCCCTCAAGGTAAACAAGTTTGTGCATGGGTTGAATCCTATTAAAGGAAAAGGTGCGCATTTTGAGGTCTACTACGTTGCATGAGGTAGTGAAACAAGCAATTATAGCCAAGGAAGAATTATTGGGGAACAAAGGGGGGGATAAAACCCCAAATCTATCATTCCATGGGAAACCTCCTCGAAGGGGAGGCCAATATGTAAGACATAAATCAGGTGGTTCACATCATCAGGGATTTCAAAAGAATCATACTTTTAAGAACCAAAGAAATAACCCAAGGCAACATCTTCAACAAAGTAATGCTCGCACTCAAGAATCACCTAATAAAAGGGTCAAATTTATGAAAATTGCTCCCACTAATGGATGTTGGACTTATGGAGGACCTCATTATGAACGAGATTTCCCTCAAAAGAAGACTGAAGCACAATCAGAGCAGGAACAAGTCCCTATTAGAGATATGGGCAGAACCCATAGGATTCATGCAGTTGTGCAAAATCGCCAGGTCGAGCAACAGTCTATAGTGCTTGAAGCATGATGTAAGCTAAATGGTATGGTTGTTACTATTTTGATTGATCCTGGTGCAACTGAAAGTTTTATTTCTCCTAATGCTTTATTGAAACGTAAATTGGTGGCGATAGAGCAAAATGATTTTGATCAAGTTTAGATGCCCTCAAGACGATCTCAAAAGGTTGAATGCTTAGTGCAAGAGTGCCCTTTAGACTTGGGAGTGTGTGTCACAAATGTGAATATTTATGTGACGCCACTTGGTCACTAGGATGTGATAATTGGGATGGACTGGCTTGAAGCCCACTGAGTTGTGCTTAGTTGTCGAAGCAAAACCCTTCATTTTTTGAGTGATGAGGGCCAATCTACGGTTATCCATGGGGAAAGGAGACCTGTTTCTTTAAGACTTATCTCATTCTTGCGGATGAAGAGAAGTCTTAGGAAAAGATGTCAAATGTATGTTGTAATGACTTTAAATGAGGGAGAGCTTTCATCCTTTGAACAATATCCTTTCCTTTCACAATTCTCCGATGTCATTCCAGAGGAGTTGTCTGGTTTACCTCCAAAGCGGGAGATTGACTTCTCCATACAGCTAAAGCTTGGTACCGAACCTATATCCAAAGCTCCCTAGCGAATGTCTATTGTTGAACTTCGTGAATTGCAAGTGAAACTTCAAGAGTTATTAGACAGGGGTATGATTAGACCTAATGTTTCACCTTGGGGAGCTCTAGTGATATTTGTAAAGAAGAAGGATGAATCCCTTCGGTTCTGTGTTGAATACAGGCAACTGAATCAAGTAACTATTAGAAATCAATATCCTTTGCCTCGCATTAATGATCTATTTGATCAAATTAAGGGAGCCACCATATTCTCCAAGATTGATCTTCGATCTGAATATCATCGGCTCAGAGTTAAAGAAGAGGGTATCTCCAAAACTGCTTTTCGAACTCGTTTTGGTCATTATGAGTTCGTGGTTGTTCCTTTTGGGTTATCTAATGCCCCAAGAGTGTTTATGAGTCTGATGAATGGTGTATTTAGGAATTACTTGGACAAATTTGTACAAGTGTTCCTCGATGACATCCTAATCTATTCAAAGTCCCCAGAAGAGCATGAGCAACACATAAGATTGGTGTTACAATGCATAAGAGAAAATAAAATTTATGCAAAAAAGTCCAAATGTTCTTTTTTCCAATCAAAAATCCATTATATTAGACACATTATCTCTAGTGAAGGCATCTTTGTTGACTCAGCAAAGATCGATGCAATTTCAGAATGGCAAACACCCTCTAATGTGCATGAAGTGTGTAGCTTCATGGGTATGGCAAGATACTATCGGAGATTTATGGAGGGGTTTTAAAAATAGCTAGCCCTATCACTTCATTGCTTAGGAAGGGAGTACGATTTAATTGGACAAATGAGTGTCAGCAAGCATTTTCCAAGCTCAAACAATGTTTGACAATAGCTCTGATACTTAAGGTTCCAGATATGGATAGACCATTCATAATATGTACCAATGCGTCAAAAGATGGATTGGGTGCGGTATTATCAAAAGATGGTAGGGTGATTGCATATGCCTCTAGGAAGTTAAGGATGCATGAGGAAAACTATGCAACCCATGATCTAGAACTAGAAACTATAGTTCATGCCTTCGAATTTGGCGACATTAACTGGTGGGAAAGAAATTTGAATTGAAACAGAACATAGAGGTTTGCAACATATATTTACTCAAAGTGATCTAAATTCTAGGCAAAAAAGGTGGTCAAAACTCCTAAGTGAATATGATTTTGACATAACTTACATCAAGGGTACATTGAACAAAGTAGCCGATGCACTCAGTCGAAGACCACGAATATTTTCAGTAATTCCATTGAAGATTGATTTACGGGAGCGCATCTTGAGGGCACAAGATGTAGATGAATGGTGCAAGGAAGTTAAAGTTTCTCTTTTTGGGGAGGGGGCTAAGAAAAAAAAGGTAGAAGGGTATTCTTGTGATGACAACAGTATGGTGAGATTCATGCAAAAGATTATAGTTCCAGATCAAGATGGGATTCGTGAGTTCATTTTGAAAGAAGCTCACCGTGCAACATATATGGCTCACCCGGGAGTCCAGAAGATGTATGTTGATTTAAAGAAAATTTTCTTTTGGGCAGGCATGAAGAAGGATGTAGCAAATTTTGTGGAAAAATGTTTGGAATGTCAGCTAGTTAAAGAAGAACATGGTCATCCAGCAGGATTGTTGCAGCCACATAACATTCCTGAGTCCAAATGGGAAGCAATATCTATGGAATTTATTGTTGAATTACCTGAAACAACCAAAAGGCATAACTCCATTTTGGTGGTGGTAGATAAACTTACTAAGAGTGCCCATTTTATACCCGTTAGAGATACTTACAAAGCATCTGAAATAGCACAAGTATTTATCAAGGAGGTGGTTAGACTTCATGGTTTTCCTAAGAAAATCATATCAGATAGGGCCTCTATATTTACAGGAAGATTTTGGACTAGTTTCCAGGGAGCCCTTCAGACACAATTAAATTTCAGTACAGCTTATCATTTGGAGACTGATGGCCAAACTGAAAGAGTAAATCAAGTGTTAGAGGACATGCTTAGAATGTATGTAATGGATCAACAATCTAAGTGGGAAGATTATCTTCCTCTAGTGGAGTTTTCTTACAATAACAGTTATCACTGCTCCCTTGGTATGGCACCTTATGAGTTATTGTATGGAAGACCATGCAAAACACCTTTAAGTTGGGATAGATTAGAGGACATAATCTCAGTAGGTCCTAAAATTCTTCAAGAAATGGAAGAACAAGTGTGTCGTATAAGGCAAATATTAAAGTAGGCACAGGATAGACAGAAGAGCTATGCTGATATGAATAGAGTGGATCGTAGTTTTAAAGAAGGGGAATTTGTTTTTCTTCGAGTAAAACCTCAGAAAAGCTCTATTAGGTTTGGGAAAGGATCTAAGCTCTCTCCTTGATTTGTTGGGCCTTTTGAGATCATTGAAAGGGTTGGACCTATTACATATTGTCTTGCTTTACCACTAGTCTTTCATCGTATGCATGATGTATTTCATATTTTGGTGCTTCGTAAGTATGTTCATGATCCTTCTCACATTTTAGATTGGCATCAATTACAGGTAACAGACAAAGGAACTCTTAAGGCAGAGCCAGTTTGCATTTTATACCATCACACTCGACAACTCAGACGTCACATGGTGGACCAAGTAAAGGTCCAATGGGACCCATATAGTCCTAGTTCCACCACTTGGGAAGATGCATCTTCTATGCCTCTTGAGTTTCCTTTCTGTTTAGTTAAACTTCGGGCCAAGTTTACTCCAAGAGGGGGAGTATGTAGTGTCCTATTTTTCTAGTATAGTTTTGTCACTCCTATCAAGGGTTATATATATATGATAGGTTGATCACTTGATTGAGGAATAATGTTTTACATACATAGTTATATTTCCTTTTATGTTTATGTATGACAGATTGATCACTGGATTGGGGAATAATGTTTTATATAGTTATATTTCCTCTTATATGTGGCATCATTGATTATGTGTATTAGATGGTTTTGGTTAAGTAAAATGTTATACATATGTTTTTTTTATTGTATCTAATTTATGAAGCAAGTGTATGACATGGATGGTGATCCAAGATTGAGACACATATACCCATGGATTCTCATGGTTATGCGGAATAGATGGTTAATTATGATTTATGGGTGATACATGATTTGTGTGATTATATATGTCTAATATTGTACTAAGCAGGATGTGGTAGGGTAATTGGTCATTTTCCAACAAGGATATTCAATTATGAATGATTGTGGAAGTCATTTCTTCAAAACCAAAATCACTGTGGAAGCCATGCACCATTCTGTGTAAAATGTGATTAAGTTAATTTCATTGTGAAATTCATTTGATTCCTTTGGTCTATGAACAAGGCCTTACTAGCGAACCATCAAATGGGTAAAAGCTCACAATCAATACCATAAGGAGAAATGCAAAGTTTCAAAGCACAGTAGATGAGAGGGCATGGAAATTAGGGCGTGGAGTCCTAAATCCAAAAAATATAAAGACATGGAGTCTTCTATATTTAGGGTGTGGAGTTCTGAATATTTAAAAAGATCAAGTTGTGGAAGCTTGGATCTTTGGAGTAGATCAGGGCACAGAGTCCTCAATCTACTAAGGCACGGAGATGCATGAAATAGGGGTGCAAAACCCCTATTATCCAGAATAAAAATACCACTCATGGATGAATTTCCTTAAATAAAATGTCATTCTCACAATTCTGGAATGACATATCCAGCATCTCAAGCACAAATTTCCAAAAACAGTAAATCACTTTACATAATTTGGTAATCAAGTGGAGTTGAAGAAAAATGAATTAACTTATCATTAATCAATCCTAATAGCTCAATCTTGATTGAATCCTCAATATTATTATTATCTTTTACAAGACTATGATATTATTATTAAAAAGGAATTAGAAGTCAATTTTATCTCCTCAACCAATTCACACATCTCCTTCATGACTCTCTCTCTCTCTCTCTCTCTCTCTCTTTTAAATAATTCATTATACTCTATTTTATGCACTCATCAAAGAATGGCATATTCCTTTTCACTCATTAAAAATATGTCATAAAATATTCCTCTTACACTCTCTTTAATGCATATGTTACACTCTCCTTAACTAAGGCATGCATACCTCTCCTTAATGGCATAAGTTACACTCCTTTAAATGGAATCCAATGCATGCACATTACTCCTCCTTTATGACAAGAATTGGTTGCTCCTCCTATATATGAGTCTCATGTATTCTCACTTGGGGATTAGGAGGCCAAGAGTGGAAGATACTTGAGGAAAATAGTGAGAGGGAGAGATATGGAGAGTAGCCAATTGCTTCCATAATAAATCT
This sequence comes from Pinus tabuliformis, assembly GCA_031772625.1. NCBI lineage: Eukaryota > Viridiplantae > Streptophyta > Pinopsida > Pinales > Pinaceae > Pinus > Pinus tabuliformis. The sequence goes on along the minus strand of CM062817.1, from coordinate 838,706,642 downwards.
GAAATTATTGTTAAAATCCTAAGATCTCTAGCTATTGAGGTTAGCCATGAGTGGTATTGAGAGGAAGTGAAAATTTGCTTCCTTAGTTTGCCTTGCAAATCTCTCTACTGTTGTCTTTTGGTATTGCTTGTGAGCTTTTGCAGCTCGGGGGTTCCAGGGGGAGAAGTTCTTCCTGGATATGGTTGGGAGGAAAACCAGGTGGTTCACAATGAGTTGGTAAGGATATTGGAGCTGGAGCATACTCTCATTGGAGCTGGAGCATACTCCCATTTTTTGAGTTGTATAAATTCACTGCCAGGTATGTTGACAACATTATATTGTGTTTCTTTTTGTAGTTCATTACATGGTTTTTGCTTATTTGGTTGTTGACTGAAACTTAGATGTATATCAAATGTTGCACACTAAATGTTGAAGGAATTTTGCAATAATTGTAGTTTATTTTATGTAAGTTTTTTTTGTATAGTTTCATTACAAGTTGATTTACATCATGTCTTAATGGCTGAAGCATTCAAGCTGCCATGAGTTTTATGAAAACATGTTAATAGCATAAATTTGGTTTTTCCTTCTCTTTTTCCAACTGTAGATAAGTTTTCAGAGTATATGTTTGACAAAAGGGATACATGAGATAGTATGAATTTGTTTTTGGTTGTGGTTTTAAATAATCGCATTTCTGGGCATTTTTGTTTCGATTTATTTTAAGTTCAAGGGGTATTAGTACCTTATGGCCATGTCACCCCAACTTTGATTACAAAAAACAAAGTTTCAGAATCTGGTTTTGTAATCTTCTTTATTTTACATATTTGTTGTTGCTGCCTAGTGGTTTGTCTTGCTGCTTTTTTTTTGTAGCTGTGATTTACTTGGTAATATGTTTTTATGAAAACAATCTGTTATATAAACTTGCAATTATTATTTTAAAGTATCAATGGTTAATACATTGATAGTTTAATAAACTTGTGACAGCTTGCTTAATAATTTAATAGTTAGCAGCTTGTTTTGTGACTGCTAACCGTTATTCAAAATTCCTAATGGTTGTAGCTACATCGCTGCAAGCTATTTGTAAAAATTCTTAAATATTTATAGTCATTATGTGCCTAAATTTTTGTATATGCAGCAATCAATATGGATGACAGTTCTACTTATGTATTAGGTTCACTTCTTGGCATTACTGACAAAGAAAAAGAAATTATGTAATCTTATATTCATGTTAGTTGATTTTGTTGAAATCGCCTTAAGGGTTATGGTTGTAAGTGTTTGACAAAATGCCTCAATGGTTGTACATTTCATGCTTGCAAACTATTTGACATAATGCTTCAATGGTCGTAGCTAATTTCATCTATGAATTGTCTCTAAAAATGACTAAGTAAATTTAGGATTTGGAACCAAGGTGTTTTTGGAAATATCTCAAAGAATAAGCATGGTGATTCCATTGAAGTAAAAATCCATGGAAGGCAAATTGGTTAGGTGAAATGTTGTAATTGTTAGCTCACATATGAATTCATAATAATTGGAAACCACTCCTTTAGAAGTTGAATTATCTTGTTTTTCTTCCCTTTGTTTTACCAAAGAATTCATAGGCATATTATTTAGAACAAAATCAAATTAGTCACTCTTAAACACTCTTAGGTGCAATAGAATGAACAATTAGCTTATTGGAAATTGTGGTTTGTAAATATTGATATTATTTATCCCACTAAAGACTTTATCATTTAAATGTGATTTTAAGACTTATGGTTGTAAGTTTTGGATCTTGAGGAACCATGACCTTGTAGCCTTAATGAGAAGTTTAATATTACCATGGGTTAGTTAGTTAGTAGAAATCAGTATGTAGTGTAAAGAATACCAATAAAAACAAAACAAAAAATGTAGATATATAACCTTGCATTAACTTTTACGTCTTAAAAACTTAAACTTAAATTGCACTTTGAGTCAGCCTTAGTATAATACTGATGGTTGGTAAGGTGGGACCTTATAGGATGCCAAATGTTTTCAATTCAGATTGAAGACCTTTCTAGTAGCAAACAAAAACAATTTGTAGAGGATTATCCTCTATTAGAAAAAATATAAGGATGTATTTCAAGAAGAAATACTAGGACTTGCTCTAAGAAGGGATATAAAATTTAATATTGATCTTACACCTGGAGAAGTTCCAGTATCAAAAGCCCCATACAGAATGAGTATTCTTGAACTATTGGAATTAAAAATTCAACTACAAGAACTACTAGACAAGATGTATATAAGACCTAGTGTATTCCCTTGGGGTGCACCAGTCTTATTTGTTAAAAATAAAGACAGAACCCCTAGATTTTGTATAGAATACAGGTAACTCGACAAAATGACCATAAAAAATATCGCTTGCCCTAAATTGATGACTTGTTTGACCAAGTTAAAGGAGCTTCAATTTTCTCAAAAAATGACTTAAGATTTGGATACCATCATATTAGAATCAAAGACAAGGATATTCGCAAAACATCATTGAGGACACAGTATGGACATTATGAGTTTTTTCTACTTCCATTCAGTCTCACTAATGCACCAACAAATTTTATGTGTCTTATGAATAGTGTACTTAGCCCATTTTTGGACAAAATTGTCATTGTATTCATAGATGACATTTTACTCTACTCAAAGAGTAAATAAGAACATGATCATCATTTTCAAATGGTTCTTCAAACACTTAGAGAAAATGAGTTGTATGCTAAGTTTAGCAAGTGCTTATTTTATCATAAACATATTCACTATTTAGGCCATGTGGTATTTGAAGAAGGGATTGCTATGGATCCAGAAAAGATAAATGATATCATAGAGTGGTCAGTGCCTAAGGATGTGGCTGATATTAGGCCTTTCATGGGAATCATGGGTTATTGTAGAAGGTTCATAGAGGGGTTTTCCAAACTAACATACCTAATTACTTCTTTACTGAAGAATAGAATTAAGTTTGAAAGGAATAAAAAATGTTTGGATAGTTTTGAAAAATTGAAGCTATTGTTATCTATTGCTCCAATATTGAAACTAGTTGATTCCAATAAAGATTTTATAGTTTGTACTTATGTGTGTAAAGAAGGTTTGGGGGAGGGTTTGATGCAAGAAGGCCATGTAATAAGTTACAAGTCCAAAAAACTTAAAGATCATACGAAGAACTATGTTACACATGATCTAGAGTTGGCAACCATCATTAATGCCTTAAAAATGTGAAGGCACTATCTTATGGGGAGAAAATTCCAACTAAAAATTGATAATGTCAGTCTCAAATATTTATTTGTCAAGTCAAATCTGAATGTTAGGCAAGCATGATGGATGACATTCCTTAGATAATATCACTTTGAAATCATACACATTAGGGAAAAGAGAAAAAAAAAAAATTGCAGGTGCTCTGAGCAAAAAATGTAATAAGATTTGTGACATTTCTACAAGCAGTTGTCAAATAAATATGGTTGAAAAGGTCAAAACAATTGCATATTTGATCAAGATAATGTAAAATGTAAGGAAAAAATTCAGAAATCTGACTTATAGGATGAAGAAGAGAGTGTTTTTTTAGTGAATGATCAATACATGTTGATGTATAGGGATATAGTTTATTTACCTAATGATTCAGATTTGAAATCATGTGTCATATATGAACTACATAAGAAGCTTACAACAAGACATCCCAGTTATTAAAAGTTAATAATTATGTTAAGAAAATATTTTTATTAGCCTAATATGAAAACAGAAACAACAGAATATGTAGCCAAATGCTTAAAATGTCAACATGTTAAAGCTTCCCATCAACATCCAACTGGACTATTACAACCTTTACCCATTCCATAATGAAAATGGGAGGTAATATCTACGGACTTCATCACTGCTTGCTAAAAACTAGGAGACAACATGACTCTATAATGGTGGTGGTTGAAAAACTTCGTAAAGCAACACATTTTATTGCTATAAAATCTACCTTCAAGGCCATTAACATAGTAGAAATATTCATGAAGGAGGTCTTTAGATTGCATGGTATGCCTAAAACTATGATTTTAGATCGTGATGCAAAGTTTACTTCTAAATTTTGGAAGGGTTTATTTGAGGGCATGGGAACAAAATTAAATTTTAGCACAACTTATCATCCTCAAACTAATGGTCAAACAGAAAGTTCCAATCATATCTTAGAAGATATGTTGAGAATGTATGTCATGGATAGGCCCACTAAATGGGAAGACTATCTCCACTTAGCTAAGCTTTCCTACAATAATGGATATCAAACTTCATTAGAATTGAGTCCTTTTGAGGTGATGTATTCGAGATGGTGCAAAGTACCATTGAGTTGGGATCATCTTGAAGATAGGCTAGTGTTAAGTCCAAATATGTTAAAGGAGATTGAAGAGGCAATTCAACATAAGAAAAAATTGAAAGTAGCTTAGAATTTCCAGAAGAGTTATGGGGATCTGAAAAGAGTTCAAAAATAATTCAATATTGGTGATCGTGTTTATTTTAAGGTGAAACCAAAGAAGAGCACACTTACACTTGGAAATTGCGCCACTTTATCACCTAGATACTGCAAATTGTTTAAGTGTTAACAAGGATTGTACCAGTGGCTTATCAACTTGATCTTCCAACAAACATGAGAAATCATAATGTGTTTCATGTATCTTTGTTAAAAGAATATGTTCATGACACAACTCAGATAATTGATTGGAATGTTGTACAAGTAGAACCATAGGGAGAGTTCCTAGTAGAGCCTCTATGTATTTTAGGCTAGAGGGATGTCACGCTCTAGAATTTAGAACTATAAATTCAATTAAACCTTTTAAACTATAAAGTCATAGTGCATAAGTGGTATGAGTATAAACTATAAACTAGAATTCAATAGTTCAATTGTTTACGAAATGCAAACAATGAGGTATAAAAATTATGGAGAACAAAAAGAGTAGCATATAATGAGTCTGAAAACATTAGTTAGGTTGCTAAAGTCACAGTAAGTGGTTGAAGGTGACCTTGGTATTTATTAAAGCAAATGTACAATATTAAAGTCCTCGGGTTATAGAAACTCTTTCTTATATAAGTACATATTAGGCATAAAATCCTATGGCTTGTAAATTTCCAACTAAGAAGAATTTCCTGAGAATTATCCCTATTAACTAAAATTACAAAAATATTGGAACCCTTGTTTTCCATTGTCGATTAAAAAAGTCACGCACAAGCAGAGAAGTAACTAGGGGTTCATGATCATCTTACCTAGGAGGAAGAAGTTGAATATCCCGTGAGTGGCTGGTAAGCTCCGAATTACATTCTCAAAGGAAAAAGTTTTAAAATGTTTCTCGAGGATGTATTTACCTACGAGTATAAAAGAGAAAAATGAAATACTTAACGAAGAAGAGAGAGAGACTTGCACAATAATTACCTAAAAGAAATGTTTATAAACCAAGCACTTTGTCAAACTCTCTGCAAAATAAATAATAAATAATTATATATTATTAAATTATGGTTTTTACACCTTTGGACAAATTTAGAAATTCAGAAACCCTTTAAATAATTAATTGAAAATTCATTAGGTTTTATATCCTTGTAAAAACCCTATGCCATAATCTAAGAAGAAAGAATGGATTTGGTGCAAGTATATATATATATATATGGGGTTAAAACCCTCTGAATGTTTAATAGAATTATATACACTAGAATTACTAAACAAAATATCTTATGGCCTAGCTTGTGTAACTGCTTAAATGGCCATGGCATTAGTCTAGAGAAAACCCATTCCCAATTTTACTAACAACTTATTTAGGGCTAGGGTTTTCAAATATGAAAACCTAGCCATGAAATTAACATAATACAAATTAATGAGATAACATTAATTAATGAGATAACATTTGAGAAGAAGGATAAAATAAATAAATGTTTACCAGTGCAAGAAAACAAACTTTCAGGCATTGGAAATCGGCCAAATAAATTCATCGTAGAAGAAAATTAAAACACTAGATGGTGAAATAGCCCTAAAAACCTTATAGCCTTGCTAGGAATGAATAGGGTTTAGTTTTTAATAAACTAAATATGCAAGATATGTTTTGAATTATTAACTAAGAGAATTCAAATACAAAATAAGAGCAGTGTTGCTACCAAGGCATTCAAAAACACTAAAATTAATAATAATAAATTCGGAAGACAGTTGTGACCAAAACGAAGCTCCAAAACTAAGAAATGAAACTGGACTCGAAACCTGAAAGTGAGAAGAAAAAAAAATGTTAGCTAGGTAAAATAAAAAGGAATTACTATGAAAGACAATATATAATGCTAGTTAGGTCAAATAAAATCCCTACAAAATGAAAAAGAATACCTTTAGTCAAGCCATCAAAGCAAGGAGATGATTCCGCCAAATTTGTCCAGTCTATTGAAAGATCAAATAAGATCAATAAAAAGTTAGGCTCCATTGATGGCAGAACAAAGAGTAATGGCAAATAATTAAGGTAAGTCTTGTTATAGAGTCAACAAATTTATGTTCGAAAGCCAAAGGTTAGTCGTTACAAACGATAATAAACCATAAACAATATCAACCCTTGATTAAACAAGATCAAATCATAGTGATTTCACGTGAAGAGAAGGTGGTAATCATCGTTGTGGACTTTGGTTAAAGCTCCACATATGCTAGGCTCCACATATGCTAGTGGGACCACAAGTGCTTGGAACACATGTCCTCATAATATGAATAATGTATATTGACAAATACATATAAGGATATACAAAGACATAATATAGAAATATAAACAGAGTCTGCAAAGGGCCAAAGCTTACTTCTAGACCATCAATATATTAACCAATAATCAAAACCATATAAATTGTATGTATAGATCATAGATATGTAGATGTTGATTCCATCCATTGTTAACATGTACAACTAGTAGGTATATCATGAGGAATAGGAAATCCATTGATATATATGAACCTTTTAAACTATAAAGCCATAGTGCATGAGTGGTATGAGTATGGATACTAAATGGAATAATTACAATGGATATTAAAGTTATGTGTTTGGTACATTGGGGATTAACATTCATAGTAATTATATGAATATATGTTTAGCCTGGTAATAATCCTATCAAATTCCAGGATTTGAGAACCATTAAATAAAATGGTAAATTAAGAGAAACGTATGGGTATATTGATATACGTATTTCCAACATTTCAATAACGAATAAATTGCTAATGAATGAAATAGAAAGGGAACTCTATGCATAACATATGAGATTAGTCTATAGTTGTGTTCTAAGACCAAACACTATTATCAATGAAGAGGATAATAAGAATGAAAAGTTGTAGTATAAATATAAGCAATTATAGTATGAGTATTTTAGTTTTATAAAACAATGTTTTTTTGGGTGTTTTAAGAGGTTTATTACAATAAATGTGCACGTATGGGTGTAGAATGACTATATATGCATCACCTCCCACCTTTTCTAGTATCTTGAAAGGACCATATTGTAAAGCCTTGATTTTCTTACCAGGAACCTATGGCCTCTCCTTGTTCAAATATAACCATACTCTGTCTCGCACTCTAAATGATATCTCTATATTGTGTTGATCATGCTTGGCCTTGTCCTTTCCCTATGACCTTTTTAATGTATATTATATTGAAAATGGACCTATCTAATATTCTAAACAATTTTTTTTTCCTTCAAAGCATCCCTTATGATATCCTCCCTCACTCCTCTTGTTTTCCATATGTAATATCCAAAGGTAAAGGTGGAAACATCCAAAACAATTTTCAATTGGGATTTACTAATGGAAGTGTGGACTACTTTGTTATAAGACAATTGTATATATTCAAAAAATGTATCCCAAACCTTCGGTTGCTTTTGGTTGTAAGCCCTCAAATGCTACACCAAAGACTTGTTTAATGCTTTTGATTTCCCATCTATTTATAAATGGAATCTTGTTGACCTCTTCAACTTCATGGCTATCTTCTCCTGCAACTTTATCCAAAGGCACCCAAAAATTTGGTGACGCTATCTAAGATGATCCTCCTTGGTATCCTAAAGTGTACCCATACCTATTTAAAGAACAAGTTTGTTGCTTCTTACCCTCTAATGTTATTTTTATGGGGCATGAGTATGATAATCTTTTGGAACTTGTCAACTACCGTAATCATGTCCCTTCCTGCTGGTTGGTAAATCTCCCACAAATTACATGGAAATGTTTCCTCGAGAATAAGTGGGTACAAGTAAGGGATGGTATAGACCCTATTTCCTACTATTAAGCATATTTGTACAGTAAAACATACACCCTTTAATGAACCTAGCCACATATTCTTGCATTCTAGGATAGTACACATACCTCTATAAATTGGTCACCCATTTTGGAGATGATAGTAAACAATGTTATCTCCATTATCTGCATGACTCTAGCTCTACAATCACTGAAACACCTTCTTGAATCCTCATTCACTATATTTGCCTCTCTATATACATCATAGGTTGAAGGATCCATGTGCATCAAAGTTCCCAAAGCTATAATTTTTTATGTCATTGGCCTTGAAATCATGTCATCCAACTTGTTTGTGCTACCATTATTTTTCCTAATCACTAAATGAAATTGTTGCAAGAACCCCATCCACTTGTAGTGTCTAGTCTCTTGTAATTTTCTTCAAGCCTATACGTACTGCATCAACTAGTGATATGTGTGGATGATGGTTTCCTTGCCCATCATATAGTGTTTCCACCTTTTGACAACTAACACTAGAGCTAACACTAGAGCATAGAGCTCCTTGTTAGAGGTATGGTAGCTAATAACTACCCCACGAAGTACTTCAAAATGGTAGCATACATGCCTTCCTCCATACATTAATATCACTCCCATAACATACCCACTCGCATTTGCCGCCACTTCGAAGGGTAACAATAAGTTTGGTAATGCAAGAACGTGTGCTTGACTGGTTTTATTTTTCAATTCTTCGAAGGTATTTTTATAACCCTTCTCCTATCATAAACTCTTTTCACTCATTGTTATAGTGTGGAGTGGTGAAACTAATATTGAAAATGAAGCTACGAATTTCCTCGAGAGTTGTGTTACTCCAACGAAACTCCTAAATTTAGAAATATTTATAGACACCATACACTTCATAATCTTTGTATTTGCATGATCTATCTTAAGCTCCACTCCACCATTTACATAGCCTAAATTAACTAATGATTAATGTGCAAATTCGTATTTTTTCAAATTTTCTAGTACCTGGTTCTTCTTCGAAATATCTAGCACCTACATCAACTATGAGATGTGTTCCTCCTAGGTAGGACTTTAAACCAATATATCATCCAAATAAACAATAACAAAAATCTAGACAAGGGCACAATATATCATTCATTAGTCTCATGAACATAGCTAGTGCATTACATAGACTAGATGGCATGACTAACCTCTCATACAAACCTTGTTTGATTTTGGAGGTGCTCTTCTAGGTGTCTTTTTCCTTGAATTGCACTTCATGCTAACCTAATTGTAAATTTAACTCAGTGAAGTGTTTTTCTTGTTGCAACTAATCCAACAAATCATCAATCCTAGTAGGGAGTACCTATTCTTGAGTGTAATCTTGTTGAACGCTCTGTAATCAATGCACATTCACCAAGTCCCATCCTTCTTTGGTACAATTACAATGGGTGATACCCAAGGTGAGGTACTTGGCTTAATAACCCCCCACTCCAACAATTGACACAATTGCTTCTTCACTTCACTTGCTTCCATAATGGACTACCTATACAACCCAATTTTTGGCAATGGAAAGTTTGGAAACATTTGGATCTTGTGATCCACTTCCTTCTTGGGTGGTAGCCCTTTATGATCCTAAAACACTACCCTGTATTGCTTATAGCAACCTTGATAGTTGTTGTTTTTGTTCTCCAATTGATCCGGATTTAAACAGGAATGAAACAAATTACATAGATAACCATAAACATAGAGATGCAGTGGAAATAATACTTCATTTCATTAATGTAAAATACTGAAATATGCTTACAAACAGTAATGGAAATAAACCAGTTAGGGTGATGGTAGGTTATCTCTAAGAAGAGATGTGGCAGCTACATGCCTCTGAACTATGTTACAATGAGGCTCGAAGGCCTATTTATTGTTGAGAAACAATGGAAAATCGTAAACATCCAAAAACCTAACCCTCGAAGATGAAACACCAAGCTATGGGCCCCGTTTGGGTAAATTGGTACATCAACTTCCTGGGGCTGTAACTTTAGCATACGATCTCCATTTGACGCCCACAGTATCTCGTCAGAAAGATCTATTCGAGAACTACAACTTTGGGAAGAGCAACATCGGTCCCCATGTTGCTCCTAGTTTTCCCAAAAAACGTCGTTTAGGGCCTCAAAACGGCTCCGGAAGTTCAGGACCCGAAAAAACTGCTAAAAATAGTAAACTGTGCTACAATTAAGGAAACTAAAAAGCTAAAAGAAACAATGGTGGGGGTCCAAGTGGACTTGGCAGGTGGCCACCAATATCCACCTAGATCATTCCTCCTCCCTCAGGAAGCAATGGTCCCCATTGCGTTGAGTTCCTCCATGAGATGAGGAAACTTTTGCTGAACTTGGTCCCTGGTGAGCCACTTGCCCTGGTGAAGGAGTTGGCCTGCTTTGACAACTCGATACAGTTGGATATTCTGTTGGCGAGTGTGCTTGATCTGCGTGTCCATGATCTAATCAGTTGCATCTTGTTCCATCCAATCTAGATTTAACTCTGTGGGTGTGAGTTGTTCTGCAATGTCAGATGTGTCTAGTAATGGTGGAAAGTATGGTCGAAGGCGGTCCACATTGAACATTGGGTGTAGGCCAAGGAATGGGGGAATGCTGAGCTCAAATTCATTGTCTCCCACAGCCTTGGTAATGGTGTAAGGACCATATTAGAGTGGTCTGAGTTTCCGATAGGCTCCGGTAAGGTGTTCCTCTTTCAAATGCAACCAGACTTTATTGCCCAACTTAAACTTGTGTGGCACCCAATGTTGATCATGTCGCTGCTTGTACTTGGCATTTGATTTCTCCAGAATGCCATGGACCTACTAGCGAATATGTTGGATGTGCTCAATGAAGTTGTTTGCCTTATCTATTTCGGACTAGACATGAGCCGAATCTGCGTGAGTAGCTGCAAACGGCATGGCCACATCAATGGGACATAGTGGCTGGAATCCCAAGCCCACCTGAAAAGGGATGTGGCCAGTCGAGCTGTGGAGAGCCTGGTTGTAGCTGTGCTGAACATAGGGGAGGCTGTCATCCCATGTGCATGGATGATTTGAGTTGTAAATGCACAGAATGTGTATGATCATCCTGTTGACAACCTCTGTCTGGTCATCAGTTTGAGGATGGAAGGTTGTGGACTTAGTGAGTTTGGTGTCAAGCATCGATCAGAGACTGGACCAAAATGTACTGAGGAACCTACTGTCCTAATCTGAGATAATAGACTGTGGGATCCCAAAGTGTACCCACACCCATTCAAAGAAGAGTTTAGTAGTGACTTCTGTTTTGATATTCTTCTTGCAGGAAACCATAATGGCCATCTTCGAGAACCTGTTGACGACCACAAAAACACAGTCATTTCCATGCTTAGTGGAAGGAAGGCCTGACATGTAATCCATGGAGATGGATTCCCAAGGTCGACTAGGGGTAGGCAGCGGGGTATAAAGGTCTTGCTTCTTGATGGTTGGTTTGGCAATGGCGCAAGCAATGCATGATCTGAAGTACTTCCCGACATCCTGCCGAAGATACGGCCAATAGAAATACTTCTACAGTATTGCCACCATTTTCTCGACCTCGAAATGTCCAGCAGCCAGATTGTAGTGTGCTTCCCAAATCATCTTGGCACGCTCGCTTGAAGGAACACAAAGGTGACCCAGGTGGCATAACAGGGCATCGTGGAGGTGAAAATCTGGAACATGCTAACCCTCCAAGAGTGTCTAGTATGTGTGGCCGAATTCTGGGTCACTTTTGTAGAGAAGTGGCCAATCAAAAGTTTTGTGCCCATAAGAGTTGAGCACAATGGTTAATGCCATGATCGGTATTCGACTAAGGCAATCTGCAACATTATTGGTGCTACCCTTCTTATACTTGATGTTCAAATGGAACTGTTGTAGGTGTGTGGACCACTTTTGATGGCGATCATTCTAGAATTTCCCTTGGGTTTGTATGAACTGCAGGGGTCGGTGATCTTTGTGGATGGTCGTTTCCTTCCCCAAAATGTAATTCTTCCATTGTCGGCAGGCCTGCACAATGGAATACATCTCTTTGTCATAAGTGGGATACTTTCGGACTGTGTCCGAAAGTGTCTCACTGTCATATGCCACTGGATGCCCTTTTTGAGTAAGGACTGCCCCAATAGCATAGTCAGAGGCATCTGTCTCGACCTCAAATGGTTGTTGCAAGTTTGGTAATGCGAGCACTGGTGTCGTGCAGAGGCGATCTTTCAACTCTGTGAATGCCTTCTTTTGAGATTCATACCAAAATAATTTTGCTTTCGCTCCTCCCTTGGTGACTTGACTCAAGGGCCAAGTGATATGAGAAAATCCCAACACAAACCTGCGGTAGAAGTTGGTAAGACCTAGAAACCTGCGGAGCTCTGTCAGAGTATTTGGAGATGGCCAATCTCGAATGACTTGGATCTTGGTTGGATCCACATTCACCCCATTTTCATCAATAATGTATCCCAGATACTGAACCTGGGTCATGACAAAAGTGCATTTCTCCAAATTAGCACATAACGTGTGTTGCCGCAATGTTTGGAGAACCTGTTGGATGTGGTGGAGGTGCCCTTCCCAACTCTGGCTGAAGATCAGGATGTCATCCAAGTATACCACTACAAATGAGTTGGTGAATGGTCGCAAGATGTCATCCATTAGCCTCATGAAGGTTGCAGGAGCATTCGTCAATCCGAAAGGCATAACCAACCATTCGAAAAGGCCCTCCTTGGCTTTGAAGGCAGTCTTCACACATCGGAGGGTTCGATTGGTACCTGGTGATATCTTGAATTCAAATCAATCTTTCTGAAATATTTTCCCCCCTTTAGTTGGTCCAAGAGGTCATCAATCCGTGGGATCTTGTACCTATTATGGACAGTGATCTTCTTCAGTGCTCGATATTCAATATAGAGTCTCCAAGTCCCATCCTTCTTTTGTACCAACACGATCAGGCTCCCACAGGGCGATGAACTTGGATGGATGTGACCTTTCTGCAACAACTCCTGAATCTGCCTCTTGATTTCATCATTCTCTAGAACGAAGCGCCGATAGATTGGTCCATTGGGCAACGGCGCACCTGGGGTCAGATCGATGGAGTGCTTGACCTGACAGTGCAGAGGGACCCCTACGTGGGAGGTGAAGATGTCCTCGTACTCCTCCATGACCTTGTCCATCTGTAGTTGTCGTGCGGAGGGGCCTTGTCTGGAGGTCGTGGCCACCGTCTTCTTCTTTCCTTAAGGGCGTATCATCAAGAAAACAAATTTCCCGGTTTTGGAAACGAGCTTACTGCATTGTTTTGCAGTAATCAAAGAGATGGTGGTAGGCGATGCTACCTCCAGTATCCTGTACAAATTATTTCCCAAAGTAACAATAACAGCACGAGGCCTTGATTCATACACAACATGTCGCTTCCACAAGTATGGTTGTCCTAATAATACATCACAAACTTCAAGGGGAGCAATGTCACACAATACCTCATCCATGAAGGGCTTGATGTTGTATGGAAGGCGATACTGCTAGCTCACACAAAGATCCCGTCCTTGGTGAAGCCACCCGATGGTGTATGGTTGTGGATGTGTTGCGGTCAGTAAGCCCAGCCGCTTCACGACCTCTGCCGAAACGAGGTTCTTTTTGCTCTTGTTGTCAATAATGAACTGTAGAGGGGAGCCCTTTACCCACATCTGGGAGTGGAAGAGACTCTCCTCCTCCTCTGGATCTTCATGGTGGCAACGGTGGCGTTGGGTTGTGCATCAATAATCTACTTCCCTTTGTCATTCCCCTTGTCGGGTTTTGACTTAGATTCGAAACATGCATCTGATTCTAAAACCTTTAGCTCGTCCACCAGTGATCGCTTGGCCTGTCACTCACTTGTGTTGTGAGTGGAGCTCTTATGGAACTCACACCACTTTCATGTGTCCTTTTTCAGCTTCACGATGTTGTTCTTTGCTTGCAGCTTTGGCGAGTTGTCTTGGGTCGCCCTGCCTTGGCTTTGTCCTTTGTTTTGCGGTTTAGGGGCACCTTTCCCTTGCTAGATTTGCAGATCTAAAGTCTCGCTTCTTCTGTTTAAACTTTTGCTCAACCTGACAGCATATCAGTATGTCGTGCGGAGCGAAGGAATGCTCAGGAATTCTACTCCTTGATGGCATCCCAGAATGAATCCCAAGTGGGTAAAGCTGAAAATAATGAGCTTGTACTTTCATCCTTCTGCTCGTAGTAGGTTTCCCACCAGTCCTTGACGTGGGGGGCTACTTTGAGAAGAGCGAAAATAATCTTTTCCCGATTGGAAAAATAATGAACAGAAAAATAACCCTCTAGCAGATTTAACCATTTATTGATGGCATCTGTGTCTATCTAACCCTTGAATATGGGGATTTCAAAATTAACTTGTACCTTAAACGGTGTGGCATTTTGAGAGTATATGTTTGAAGCCAATGCGTCACCCCTGGGTAGCCGCTGAAGGATCTGGGCAAAGTTGTCCATCATCGCGTTCCTTTGTCGCTCGAGAGCTTCGTTGAGCAAGATTTTGATAGGATCTCCTGACCCCTCATATTTATTTTCATATGCCATGGGAGGTCGTCAAGATTTGTGAGGCTGGTTTTGCAAAGGTTCGACCAGTTCAAGCCCTAACTCCTTATATCCCGACCTCGTTGGGGACATGCAAAGAAAAACAGAGAAAAAGCAGACCGCTCTGATACCGTTGATCCGGATTTAAACAGGAATGCAACAAATTACAGAGATAACCATAAACACAAAGATGCAGTGGAAATAATACTTCATTTCATTAATGTAAAATACTGAAATATGCTTACAAACAGCAATGGAAATAAACTAGCTAGGGCGATGGTAGCTTATCTCTGAGAAGAGATGTGGCGGCTACATGCCTCTGAACTGTGTTACAATGAGGCTCAAAGGCCTATTTATTGTTGAGAAACAATGGAAAACCCTAAACATCCAAAAACCTAACCCTAGAAGATGAAACGCCAAACTATGGGCCCCTTTTGGGTAAATTGGTACATCAACTTCTCGGGGTCGTAACTCTGGCATACGATCTTCGTTTAACGCGCACAGTATCTCATCAGAAATATCTATCCAAGAACTACAACTCTGGGAAGAGAAACATTAGACCATGGACCCATGTTGCTCCTAGTTTTCCCAAAAAACGTCGTTTAGGGCCTCAAAACGGCTCATGAAGTTCAAGACCTGAAAAAACTGCTAAAAATAGTAAATTGTGCTACAATTAAGGAAACTAAAAAGCTAAAAGAAACAATGGTGGGGGTCCAAGTGGACTTGGCAGGTGGCCACCAATATCCACCTGGATCACAAATACACTCCTCCTTGGATGCCATTGCCCTTATTGACCTCTCACTAGACTAATTGTCTCTTAAAAATAATAAAACATGTTTTTGCCTAGTTTCTTGGATTGGTTGGCACTTATTGGTGAAAATTTAGACTTGCCTTTGTATGGGTTGATGATAAATTATTTCCTATCCTTAATGAGGTTGTATTAGGCATCTCTCCACATGAATATTGCATCCCACATATACATATAAGGAATCCCAAACACAACTCTACATATATCAAGTGGAACTACACCCAATTCCACTTCATTAATAAAATCATAGTAAATTTTATTCTACACTATTTTGTTACCTTGATTTTTGCATCCTTATGTACCCATCCAAATGGATATGGGATAGGATTTTCATGAACCTCTAATCCAATTTTGTCAACTAGATCTATTTCTATGAGGTTAGCCTATGAACCTAAGTTAAACATGGCATCAATATGTATCTTCTTGACTTGTATCTTAGTATGGAAGAGCTTGTTCATGTCATTTTCTTCCTAGTTATGAATGTTATTTAGATTCACCCGCTTCTGCACTGATTCACATAATATCTTCTCATCCACATCATAGCTTATTTCCACCTAATTTCTCAAATATGTGTTGTTCATTTTCTTCTTCTTCACATCTTTCTTCTATTTCTTCGGATTTAGATCTGGATGCAATTTCCAACACTTCTAAACTATGTGAACATTGATTTTATAATGATTGATATGATTGTTGCACTAATGTGCAATGACTATTGTCTTTCTTTCCTTTGCCCATTCCACTTCTTGTTCCCTTCCTTGGATGATTTTTGGTGCTCTTTATGTTTCAAACCACTTTACTACCCTTCGTTTTAGCCTATGTTTTCTAGGTGTTGTGCCTATACACAAGCCTCATCCAATATTACTGGCTTGAGAAATATCATATACTTTTAGAAATGTCAATGTAGAACCCCCATATACTTGAGCAGTACCTTTGGGCTCTTAGGATAGATACCTAACATGATGACCACCTTCTTAAATTCAGTGGTGTACTCTTATACATTATGTCCCCGCATTTGCCTAAAGTAGTGCCATTGGATCCATCAATCCTTTAAATACTTAATAGGGATAATTGAGACTTTATGATGGTTTTAAAATCCTCCCACTTAGTTGCTATGGGATCACCCATTATCCTAAGTTTGGTATGGAATTACACCCAGGTTAGGGTATGATCCTATAACTTCAATCTAGTAAATGATATTTTTTGTTCCTCGTCTATGTGGTAAACACTAAAATAAATTCCTAACTACTACAACGGATGATTTGATTTTCACGTGTCAATATCACCTTGATATGCCTTGATGTTGGCCTTTGCTTCCTTGATGAATAGGGACTGTGAATGGGTAATGACACTGGAACTCAAGTCCTCTTTTTTGGCTTTTCCTAGGCTCCTTTGGATCTTCCTGGTCCCCTAATTTTCCCTCTGATTTTACCTCTATGTTAGAACCTCCATCTTCTTCTATTCCAAGATTTTTTATTAGAGCCATCATAAGGAGGTTCATATTATAGTTGATATTCATGACCTATGCTTCTAACCTCAAGAATATCTCCTCTGCCATGTCTCAAGGATTATTATGACTACATTCGTTAGCCATGGCTAGGGATTTAAATTGTAACTTCCCACAATATTTCCCAAAGAAACTTATTCTAATACAAATATGATCAATAAAGTGTTATGGACATTCCACTAGATAGTTCATCACAATAGATATGATCAAAATATATTGAAATATATATCATGATGGTTAATTTCCTTAAAACATGGTTGGTGTGTGCTAATTCCAGATTTGTTAATTACTATTTTTCTACTTATATGTATAATAGGTAAATTGTGGAAAATGGAAACAATAAAATACAATCACAC
This sequence comes from Pinus tabuliformis, assembly GCA_031772625.1. Classification (NCBI taxonomy): domain Eukaryota; kingdom Viridiplantae; phylum Streptophyta; class Pinopsida; order Pinales; family Pinaceae; genus Pinus; species Pinus tabuliformis. The sequence goes on along the minus strand of CM062817.1, from coordinate 838,689,222 downwards.
ACAAACCCTAATGAACACAAGATTTACTCTAGAAAACCATTATGAGAGAAAAACTAGATGGAAGGTGAGATTGCTCTAATCTCTCTTTACTTGGATAGGAAATAATGCAAGTACATAGGAGAAAGCATTCTTTGTGTAGTCACATGAGACCCGTGGCCTAAAAATTCTTACAAACAATAAAGGCCCTTTATTATGCTCTCTCACTTCCACCCTCTATTTCTCTACCCTATTGTGGAACAAAATACAATAAAGATGAATGGAACCCCTTTACCTCTTAGTGGTTAAGTTATAACATAGCTCGATAGCCAACTATGGGTTAAGTTTGACTCCTTCAACACTCAACTAGAGTTACAATTTTAACACTTTTTTCCTCATTTTTTTTGTAAGTTAGGCAATAGTGAGGCTAAATCATGGTCATGTCCAATAATAACACTTAAATAGGGTGGGGAAATGAATTGATGACTTAACATCTAGGAGTTCCTTAACAACACACTCGATCACTGTCTATCCAAGACCTTGTGGACAGTGTCTTCTTCATATTATTGACATGGCTACCCCCTTTTCCATGAGTGACGAGGGTTTCCATGGCATCCTCTCAAAATATGGTGGTCAATAAGGACAGATCAATCTTTAGGATGCATAGCTTATGCACGTGAACTTCGATTAACATATTTCTTACATCGTTGGAAAGATATTTAAGTGTAGAATAATTTCATTGAGTCTAGAAATTAAGTGGGAATGCTTATCCCCAAAACGCATCATTTTGGCCTCAAAATGGGCTTAGAATGTTTCAAACCCCAATTCTCCAAATTGGGCCCTGTCGATAAAACTACTCTTCTATTCAGATTCCTCCAATTTTTTCACCTTGAAAGCATTGATATGGATGACCAATTATATAATGATCCAATTGAGATAAGGACATATTAGCCTTATAGTATAGAAATTGCATTATGCGGAGAACTTTATCAAGTGGAAGTTGAACAACTAGTTGATTTGTGCTTTTTAGAACCACCCCACCCCCAACAAATTAAAAAATACTTGGAATAAATGGAGGTCATTTAGCAATGTTCAGTGCCAAGGCTATTGTGACTATGTTCTAAAGAAGGATTCTTCTAAACCCAAATATAAAAGAAAGCACATATGCTCAAAGATGTTTTGAGAGAATTCAACTTCCATGCTTCCTCCCCATTGTTAAATAGAATATATACTAGTGTTGTGAACCTAACAAACCAAAGAAGAACAAATGCTAAGGTTGCCAACACAAGGCTCTCGAAGAAATCATAATGGATTTTAGTCAAGTCTATTATAACAAAAAATCACATGGATGATTTATATTATCTCATATGTCTTCCAATGGTCAACAATACAAATAACATTTGACATTTTAGAACATGTAATATCTCATCAAATAATTATAGACAATTGCTTAAACTTGAAGTACTCTCTGATCTTACCATCATATTATCTCTCTACATCTCTAGTAGATGGTCCATGTGGCAATAGCCTTTGTATGTATGGAAAGATTAATATCAACATTGCATTGATCTCTTTTGGCTTCTCTCATTCTCTAATGAATTTATCATTATCATCCTTGTATTTATGAAGCTCAACCCTTAAGATTCTCATTATTTTTGTCAAACTTTGGGGAGTTTTTATAAATATACTCTCATGTGATTCATCATCCTTGATGCATAGACTTTCCTCCATGTTATACTATTCTACTGGTAGTTTCTTCCTTCACTCTTAGGTGTCTTCTTATGTGCTGAAAGCAACATATTATTGTAAGTTTATAATAAAAAGGAATTAAAGTACAATACAACTTATTTCCTTGGTAATATATTTCTTGGAATATATTGGCCTAAACTTAGACCTTTACTTCAGTTACATGACATACTTAGATCTTGATTAGTATTCCAAATTTTGGAAACTAGCTTAATCTAATTTGACAATCTATCAAAACAATTAGTTATTTATATTAACTACATTCATTCACTTCAAGGCACATTGCCTTGCCATCCAAGATAGGTATTCATCCTATTCACACCCACAAATATGCAATTGTATCCATTGTATTTTCAGCCTTTAATTATACTTTGTTGATTTCAACATCAACACCAATCATAGGAGTCAACACTCCTTCAAACAACCTTGCTAAAGGAACCATTTCCAAAACATAACTCTTTTTCAAGAGAGCACTCATTTCACACATTTTATCCACATCAAGCAACAAAACCTTTTATCCAAGGTTAAATATAGGTACTAATACTACTATCAAAACATAACTAGTAAGTTGTGTTTCTTGTTCAAATTCACCTATGTGGTATATTTTTGGCCCTCTGAGACTAGTGTTTGAACTATAAATTCGATATTTTACCTTTCATGAGCCCACTCAAGAACCTTATATTTGATATCATTTGTGTCATACCCCACCCTTAAACCTAAATTAAGGCTAGGATGTATCTAGACTTGACCTCAAAGGTTTATCTTATGGAAGTGGGGTCATCAAAATTACTCTTTCTTCATCCAACTCAATACCTATTTATTTAACTACCATCTTCTATTCGCTGATATCTTTCCAACATTACAAATTTCATCTCACTTTGAGCTCTTGACATAAAGTTATGCCCATTTAAAGATCTACTCTTTGAGTTCTACATCAACATCTATACATAACCATATGGTTAACAACAATTCAAAAGTCCTTAGCTCCATTTGTACGAATATCACGTAATTCATCCTATGAACCTTCATGAAATGAAAGAAAAATGAAAAGGCCCCTCCCTTCACCCTAAAGCCAAAGGGGAAACCATACTCCTACTTTTAAAAGAAAATATTACATATTCCCCCTCTTGTTGGAGCTTTAAATACCATAACCTATGTTATGCAAAACATTTTATTTTGATTCTTCCCTCCCCTACCCTACCCTAAGGCTCTTATGATCCCCTTGGCCCACTATTCAATGTTATTGAAGTATGTGTGGACCATTGAATAAAAATTTTATATCATGTTCTAATTGAGTTATTATTGTTAGATTTCACATATTAAAAATTGAAGGGACATATACTAATTATGTTGTCATAATAATGCGCCCCCACATGCTATATAGACATCCAAGTCAAAGATCCTCAGAGCGCCAAAAGATCTCACAATTGTCGACTTAGAGTGTTAATGTGACCGATATATCATTTACTTATTGCATTCACCCATAATGAATGTGGGACAACATTTTCTTTCAAAAAAAAAGTAAATATATATGAGTGGATAGCATGGACAAAGAACCTATGTAGTGTTATGTAAATTTGTGAAGGACAATGTTAGGCCCCCTATACTACTAGTGTAACCCCTTCTTGTTATTAGTACAACCCCCTTATTATATTGTTGTACCCATTTAGTCCCCATATTGTTATTATTGTGCACCATAGAAGGCCACTATTGTTATTATTGTGCCCTTACATTATTATTGTTATGTCGGCTCTAATTATATTATGACCCCTTAGACTCCTATATATAGAAAGGAGGTCTTGTCATTTGTATAATCCAAGAATTATTCATTTGTGTAATGTAAAGGAGGTTGCCCCCTCGAAGAGGTTGAATTATAAGGCATTGATCTATCTTTTCTATCTTTTTGTGAGCTGGTTTCATAACATTTGGTATCAAAGCTGTGGATTCTAGGGTTTCGCTGCTCCAAACAGGTCATCGTGGTATTTTCGCTATAACTATTTTGCTACGAAGTTTCAGAAGCTAATAAAAAAAACCATTTGAGACGAAATCAGTCTGAAACTTGGATCCAAATTTTAGATCCTGTCTTGCCATATTTTCGGAGATATAGTCTGAGGAAGTTAGGGTTTTTGCAAACCCCCGAATTACATTCCAAACAGGTGACCTGGGGAAAATCGTCATAACTTTTGTTTTGAGGATCAGATTGAAATTTCATAAGAAGTTATAGAAAGAGGACAGACTGTAGTTTCCTGTGTATATTTTTCTGATCCTAAGATCAAAATAGTGACACATGGCACTTCATACAAGTTCGCTCTTCTGAAAAGGTATATAATCAGGTCATCTTGGAAGATTGTGCATAACTCTTTCTTGGAGAATCCAATTTTGATCAGACTGGTGGCATTGGAAAGAGGACACAGAGGGCTATTGTAGGTCGCAATTTCAGAACTGGAAGAGCCAAAATTACAGAGTTATAGTCATTTCAAGATCGAGCTCCTAAAATCAAGAAAAGGCGATATGAGGAAGTTTGATGGCAAGGATCCGGTAAATTGGATACTACAAATGGAGAAATATTTTGATCTACATGGTGTACTACTGTTACAAAAGGTATGTATTGCATCTAACTATTTAGAACCGAATCAATTTTTATGGTATAAAGGGCTTTGTTCTCGTAAACCACTTGACACATGGTCAATTTTCGCGGAGGAAATGATAGCACATTATTAGGATACAAAGAGAAACTACTTCTTTAGCCAATTGATAAATCTCAAACAAAAGGGTTCAATGGAAAAGCACATTGAAGACTTTCAAAAATTGAATAGAAGGGTAAATTATATTCCAGAGAAGCAAAGGATTGATGTCTTCATAGGGACTTTAAAGGATAACGTTCAACATGAGGTTCGCTTTTGAGAACTGGATTCATTGGAGGAGGCATTCGAGTTGGCAAGAAAAATTGAATGCGAAATTATGGAAACAAGGAATCCCACCACTCATGACTATAATTATGAAAGTGTTTCTTCTCCTAGCCTTCCACAACCTACAAGGATTACACCACAACAATTGGAAGAGAAAAGAGAAAAGGGGCTTCGTTACAATTCTGATAGCAAATCCACATAAGGTCATAAGTGTGTTGAGAAGAAATTATTTTACATAGAGTATGAAGAAGAGGAAGAAAAGGATCAAGAAACATCCAAAGAAGAGGATATATGCCAGGAAAAGACCCCAGAGAAAGAAGAAATGAATCCAACCATATCTTGTAAAGCATTGACAAGAATTACCACTCCTCAAACTCTCAAGATAGAAGGACATGTCAAGAAGAAAAAGGTTCAAGAAGTGAAAGATCATATCGAGAAAGCAGAAATGAATCCAACCATATCTTGTAATGCATTGGCTGGAATTACCACTCCTCAAACTATCAATATAGAAGGACATATCCAAAAGAAAAAGGTTCAAGCAGTGAAAGATCACATCAAGCATCAACAACAAGTTCTCCAACTTTTAAAGGATAATGCCACTTTGGTGCAGAATCAAATGAAACAACAGGTAGATCAACATCGCAGTGAAAAAAGTTTTAATGTAGGTGAATGGGTATTTTTACGGCTACATCTCAAGCAAGCTATTTATGAGAAGGAAATGTTGGAAATATTACATGCACTTAAGAAATGGCGACCTTACCCAATGGGAAGACACTTCAAGGTAAAAATGGATCATGATAGTCTTAAATACTTTTTAGAACAAATATTATCTTTAGAAGAACAAAAAAAATGGGTCACAAATATGTTGGGTTATGACTTTGACATCATCTACAGAAAAGGGAAGAAAAATTTTGTTGCAGATGCACTCCCAAGAAAGAATGAGGATGTGGAAGCATTGTTTTGTGCTATTTCTATTATCCAACCAGATTGGATAAACGAAGCAAGGGATGAATGGAAGAAGGGAAAATAAGTGTGGCCACTCATTCAAAAGTTCCACACAATATTGCCAGAACTTGAAGAGGAAGGAAAAATCATATTGGAACCTGGAGCAGTCACAAAAATAAGAACCTGACAGCAAGGAAATTGATCAATTTCAGAGTATCTCATCAAGTGGAAGAACTTACCCGTTGAATATTCCACATGGGAGGATAAGAATTTTATACAGAAGCATCAAGAACTACTCAAGCATTGAGGACAACACTTTTTGAAGGAGAGGAGCATGGTAGGCCCCTATACTACTAGTGTAACCCCTTATTGTTATTAGTACAACCGCCTTATTATATTTTTGTACCCATGTAGTCCCCATATTGTTATTATTGTGCACCATAGAAGCCCACTATTGTTATTATTGTGCCCTTACATTATTATTGTTATGTCGGCTCTGATTATATTATGACCCCTTAGACTCCTATATATAGAAAGGAGGTCTTGTCATTTGTATAATCCAAGAATTATTCATTTGTGTAATGTAAAGGAGGTTTCCCCCTCGAAGAGGCTGAATTCTAAGGCATTGATCTATCTTTTCTATCTTTTTGTGAGCTAGTTTCATAACAGACAATAAGAAAGAAAGTAAGAAAAGAAAAGAAAAACTTCAAACCCAATGCCGAATACCAGCAATTTACCTCATCCAACTTGATCAAATACAAGGAACCCATGTGCGACCTAACAGACGTATGGAAAGATATCTTCCAGAGTGAGACCTAGGAGAGTGATTACCCATCTAGTATATCGTATGGCAATGACACACTTGGCAATTGCAAGTCTTCTTAAAGTCAAAATTATCTTGGAGAAGTGTGACACTATGAAAACCAATAGAACAAAGTGCCTCTCTCTTTTGAGAGAAATGAATTTATTAGCAGATTATGTTAAAAGACTTAAATGATGGCCTCAATTCAAGGAAGGGATGATGAATTTTATTAGAGAATCAACAACATTCATTGAGGAAGGTTCCATCTATTGTTGTAGTCTACTTAACTCTTCTAAATGGTGCATGTTTCACGTAGCATTCAAGAACCAAAGGCGTTTAGATGAATTTCAAGAAAGGCTTAAAGTGGTGGACGTACATATGAACTAAGATAAGTAAATAGTTGAAAAACATCAAATGGAAGGGTTGATTTTTCAAATGCAAGACATGAAACATCAACAAGAAGAGTCAACAAAAGAGGTGACTCAGAAATTTGAAGAGAGTTTGCTCGTAAACATAAGAATGATATAAAGAAGAATCTTGCATTCAGGTTGCAATTTCATGAGATACACACCAAATTTGGAGTGGAACCACTTGCATCAAACAAGATATTACGGGATAAATTGTTAGGAGTTGGTGATTTTATTATGAAATTGGGGTCCATATTATTAATATTTGTTTGACCACAAGATCTCACATGGGAGTTGATTGAGCTAGAGGAGTTGTGATCACTTCTCTCTAAGAGACGAAGATCCTCCATGTAGCCATATCAGGAGATGATTATTTATGTGCCATTAGTAAACTTAAGGCATTGAGTAGTGGATTCAAAGTATTTTTTGTTGGGAATAAGAAGCTTGTTCATTCTATTCTTACATAACTAAATAAAGATTGTAATGAGATTTTGGAAATGGCACAGTGTCTACATTACAACAATAGAATTTTTTTTTGGACAATATAATAGTGTTCTGAGTTTTGAAATTGACCTAGCACGCGCGCTCCTGCTATTGCCGCCGCCTGCAACCTGTTTGAAGATCCTAGCGCGCGCGACTGCCTACAACCTTCTTCGGATCGACCCTCAGCTGCTCAAATGGACCCTCCGGAGGAGGTAGCTCAACAGCAAGCATTTTCTGCACTGATAAACTCCTTACCGCCCCAACATACTCGCCCTTCGATTTCCAAGTTTGTCAAAAAAATTGAGGGGTTACAAGAAGTCTCTCTCCCTCCTACTTTTCCCAGAATGGCTGCTCTTGCTCTGGCGGAAAAAGGACTGATAGGGAAACTTACAGGTCTTTGGCCCTCACCAAAAACTGTTCAGAGGTGGGTGGAAAGGAATTGGACAGATAAAATTCAAGGGAAAATTTCTATCAGATTTTGCGAGAAGGGATACTTCACTTTTCATTTTGAGACAAAGGAAGACAAGGATTTGATATTCCGCAATGGCCCTTACTTCATGGATTCCAGAGGTTTGTACTTAAACAAATGGACGCCGGACTTCGACCCGGAGCTAGATATCCCTAATGCGGTTCCTGTTTGGGTTCGTCTCCCTCACCTCCCATTGCATTGTTGGGGAGATGAGTCAGTGCGTGCCATTGGAAATGCGGTCGGAAAATACATTGATCGGAGCGAGCCAAGAGATAATATGCAGGCATGTGCCCGTATATGTGTCGAGGTTGATCTGGGTAAAGGTCTTCCAGAAGCCATCAAGCTCAAAGTTGACGACTAGTCGACAATTCAGCAACTCGACTATGAGCAGATCCCTTTCAAGTGTAAGGTATGTCACGAGTACAGTCATTTTGCTAACCGTTGCACTAAGCTTTCTAATGTTGATAATAATACGCAAGAAGAGCAATGTGAAGTGGTCAAAAGGAAAAAAAATAACCCCTGGCCACAAACTACCCAATGAAGCTGGACCTTCCATTCATCTCCCTCCCACCTCTCATAATCCCCCTCTCATAATCCCTCCACCCCGCCCTCGTCCCCTCTTCCTTCTTCCCCTCATCCGCCTCAATCTTCTGACCTCCAGTTGAACCCTCTTCCTTCTTCTCCCTCCTCCAACCCCTTCCACGTCCTTTCCCTCCCCGAAGATGACCCTGCTCCTTTGAATCATTCTGAGCCCCCCTCTTCCCCCCATTCCATGATCATTCCCTCCTACCTATCATCAGATCCACTCCCTCCTAGAATCACTCGTAGCAACTCCAAGGATCAGGGGTCCTCTCTAGATGGTCAAAAGAAGCCGGGAAGAAAGACTTCCAAACAGCACAGGGATGAGAACGCACAAAAAGACATAGCTCTAGGACTCCAGAATCCTATAGAATCTTACATACAGGGAACAAAAGATAAAGAAACAACAAGCAAAGATAAGGGAGGGAGAGCACCTCCTCGAATCACAGTTTTGAAATGATTAAAATTCTTTCATGGAACAGCAGGGGACTCGGGCACCCCTCCAAAACCAACGCCCTAAAGGATCTTATAAATCAAGAGCAACCATCCATTATCTTATTACAGGAAACAAAACAGAGAGAGTCAGAAATCAACAAGATCATTGACCGTCATAAGCGTTATAAAGGATGTACATGTGAAGCTAGAGGGGCCTCTGGCGGGATTACTACCATTTGGAGCCAGGAAGAGTGGAACAGTGAAGCTGAACTAATAGAACAGCATTGGATAAAGACAGTGTTGAGGAACAACATGAGCAAACAGCAGATTGTGATTTTTAATGTTTACGCCCCTAATCATTACAGGGACAAAGAAGTTTGCTGGGATGCTCTCAGCAAGAACATAATGGAAGAAGACAACAGCAACATCATCTTAGGAGGCGATTTCAATTTAATTTTACATGCCAATGAAAAGCGTGGGGGAAGCTTTACGCCAGACCCATTTAGAAATCAGCTGGAAAACATAATGCAAAATGGTGATCTGATCGACATCATTCCAAAAAACCGAAAATACACCTGGAGTAATCGCAGATTGGGTAGCAGCAATATAATGGAGAGACTGGATCAGTTTCTGGTTAATATCTCCTTTCTTTCCTCTTACTCAGTTGTCAACGCCTCCATTTTTCCCTTTGCGGTCTCAGATCACTATCCAATTACTTTAGCCATGGATATGCATTGCCCTCTTGGGCCTCTTCCATTCAAATACAATCATATATGGAGCGATTATCAAGCAGCCAAAAATATTATCCAGCAAACCTGGGGTCAACATGTTGAAGGATCTCCAGGCTTTATATGGGAGAACAAATTAAAAAATGTGAAAAAAGCGCTCAAAAATTGGGCCAAAACGCAGTATAATGAACCAGAGGAAAAAAAACGAGAGCTGAAATCCAAAATTGAAGACCTTCAATGTGCAATAGAAAATCAAGAGTACCATCAGAATGAAAAGACTCAAGAAGAAAATCTATACAATCAATTATGCAGCATCAAAAGAGAGGAGGAAGAAAAATGGCGTATAAAATCTAGGCAAACCTGGTTGAAAAGCGGAGATAAGAATACCTCCTTCTTTCATAAGCAAGCCACTGCTCGGCAAATCAAAAACAACATAACAGTCATCATAGACAATGCAGGGACCCAACACACTAACCAAACAGATATCAAAGGGGTTGCCTCAGACCATTTCAAGGAGCTCTTAACTGAAACAGGGGAGGAAGAACTCTTTGATGACCTCTTGCAGCATTTTCCAACCAAAGTCACAGCAGATTTAAATAAAAATTTGACAGAAGAGATAAAAGAGGAAGAAATTAAGGAAGCAATTTGGAGCCTTCAGCCTAACAAGGCACCTGGACCGGACGGTTTCCCAATATGTTTTTATAGAGAATATTGGGATTTGATAAAAAAGGATCTCATTAAATACTTCAAATGGATTCAGAGGAAAGGCAAAATAGGAGGTTATACAAACTCTACACACCTGGCCCTCATTCCAAAGGAGAACCGCCCTTCCAACTTCTCCCGCTTCAGGCCAATATCATTATGCAACTCTTCCTACAAAATCTTCACAAAAATCCTTGCCTCCCGTCTCAAACCTCTCTTACCGATGTTAATTTCTGAAAACCAAGGAGGCTTTATGGCTAACAGACAAATCTCAGACTCTATTCTCTTGGTCCAGGAAGCCATTCAAGGAATGAAAAGGGCTTTATTTTGAAATTAGACTTGGCCAATGCCTTTGACAGGGTAAGGCACTCTTTCCTTTTTGCGGTTCTCCAGAAAATGGGCTTCTCTCCCTTCTTTCTTGATATCATAAGAGCCTGTATCTCTGGCCCTTGGATTGCTCCCCTTATCAACGGTAGACCTGGACCCTCCTTTCGATCCTCAAGAGGATTAAGACAAGGCTGCCCCTTATCTCCTTACCTCTTTATCTTAATGGCAGAATCATTCAGTTGTGCGCTTGACCATAAGAGGCAGGCAGGCCTCATCACTGGTATTAAATTTGAAGATGGCATAAAAAACATCAACCATTCCCAATTCGCTGACGATACTTTGCTGCTGGGTGGGGCGACCACAATGATAGCTCGAAGATTCAAATCCTTGCTAGATAAATTCATGAGATACTCAGGGGGCCAGATTAACCATCTCAAAAGCTATATTTACGGATGGAATGCTTCAGCTCAAACGATTCAAAGTATTGCTAACATTTTTGGTGTCCCTTGTAAGCTAAATTGGGACTATTTCAGCTACCTGGGAATGCCGGTGAGTATAGGGAATGCAAGGGCAGATGTTTGGGAATCAACTTTAGACAAAATGAAAAGAAAAGTTCAGAAGTGGGGAACTTCTTGGCTCAATCTAGCTGGGCGGCTGGTGCTCCTCAAATCGGGCCTTTCCTCTCTTCCCCTTTATCAATTTTCCCTGGCTCAAGCTCCAGCTTCCTTTCTTCGCAAAATGGACAGTGTTCTCAGATTCTTTCTCTGGCAGGGAGGGAAGAATGAGAAGAAAAAATTCAACCTGGTGGGATGGAAACAAGTCACCCAAAACCAAGAGAAAGGAGGCCTTGGCATTAGATCTCCAACTCTCATGAATTTAGCCTTTGGTGGAAAGTTGATATGGAGACTCATGGAAAACCAAACAGCCTGGTGGAAAAAAGTCTTGGAGGCAAAATACCTCAATCAACCAAGGCAGCATCTGCTTACGGCTGAGATTCCCAACAGAAACTGCACAAAGATTTGGAAGCTTTGTAAAAAAGCCATCACATTCATGGCGCAAAATGTTTCCAAGGTGCCTAAAGGAGGTATGAAAGTCAACATCGGCACTGATAAAATCATGGGAAACCCACCAATCAACAGCCTCCCAAGTATGGATTCAATAATTCTCTTTCTCCAAAGTAAAGGTATATGTAATTTAGACCAAATCTCTCAATGGGATGCAATAACCCATGCTTGGATGCGATGGAAATTTCCTCCCATCCCTCAACGCCTCAAAGGCAGCTTTGACAATTTTTGCAAACATCTGCACAACATTGCTCCCACCTTTAAAAACGACAAGGATGAATTTAGATGGGACCCTACAGGAACCAGTTACTCAATTAAAGCAGGCTATGATTACTTAAACAGCAAGGAACACCCAACGCCAGCATGGATACACTGGAAGACTTTAAAGAAAGCAGAAGCAATTCCTAAGGTTAAATTCTTCATGTGGATCCTCTTGAAAGAAAAAACTCTCACTGCAGAGAACCTCAAAAAAAGAGGTATTGTTGGACCCTCCAGATGCCCTAATTGCAAAGAAGCAGAGGAGTCTATACAGCATCTTTTTATCTCATGTCCTTTCGCAGTCTCATGCTGGAACAACATCAATCCTTCCGCGCCTCCCATCTGGAATCCTCAACATTCCATTGGCGAAGCTCTAAATAATTGGAAAAGAAATTACCCCTGGCAATCCATGAAACATAATCCAGCTAAGAGAGTGTGGGACGCCCTCCCATTTGCTCTTTTATGGAGGATCTGGATTGCTCGGAACAACATGATATTTAGAGACAAAGAGACTTTGATCAGGCATCTTTATATCAAGGCAAAAAGTCTGGCGATCGAAACTATTGCTTCTAAGATTACCAAAAAAATTGACATCACTAGTCTATGGGCTGAGGAAAGAGACTTTATAAGAAATCTAATTGACAAGATCAGTATCCCACCAACAATGAAAGTTTGCAGCAATCTGGGCAAAGCTAACAGTCACAGTTGGAAAATTCGCTTAAAGCAGGACGACTTCAGCAATTGGCTTCGCTCAAGTAACTCCCACTCCTTATTTTTTGACGGAGCTTCTAAATCAAACCCGGGAGCTGCGGGAGCAGGGGGCATTATCTACAACCCTTCTGGTGAACCCTTAGTCTCCTTTGAATGGGGATTGGGAATCCTCTCAAATAACAGGGCCGAAGCTCTGGCCCTCTATCAAGGCATTCTTCAGTTACAGGCCCAGGGAATCAAAAAAGCCCTCATCTTTGGCGACTCTGCCATCATTATTAATTTAATGAACAGCAGGCAGCAAGCTTCCAACATTTTCTTGCAGCAAACCATCAGTAGATGCAAAGTCTTGATATCTCATGATCAGGAGTTCCATTTCTATCACATCCTTCGATCCATTAATCGAGAAGCTGACAAAAGGGCCAGTCAAGCTTGCTCTCGGCCCAAAGGAAGCATTCTCTACAACAATGAGGACCTACACCATTTCATCCCTTGATTTCCATGATTGTTTTAAGTTGTTTATATCAAATGATCCGCGTTTCTGCAAAAAAGTACCCTGATCAAATCCACAGTAAACCCGATGCATTCTGTCGCAAGCCGCCGAAAATCCCTCTGTATCTCATTGCAGATTTTGTTGTTCCTCTGAATCTAAGCTATTCCTGTGAAATCCGTGATCGCCCATGCCTCTTTCACGTGATCCGGTACTTCATAGGTCTCTGCCCGCCGGTTATTTATTCCAGGAAGCCTCCCCTTCACCCGCAAGCCCCCATCTTCATGTTCGTTGACCCCTTTGCTCTCGTTTCAGTGGTTAACAGTCGGCTTACGATCTCTATTAATGGTTACGCTTCTTTTCTCAGGCTCCCTAATGCCCGATCCCTCCTCTCCGCTTTGATAAGGATCGCCTTTTCGCCTCACCGCATTTCTGTTTTGCACATTCATGCTTCCTTTCGCCCAGTTTTAGCCCCTGAATTAAAGTCTGATATTTCCTTCAGATCTGTTTCCGAGTCACAGAGATTTCTTTCAACTCTCTCCCCTGCTATTCTGACCCTCCTTTGGGTTCCCAGTGTCACCGCAACAGCTTGTGAGAGCCCTCTTCCAGTGTCGCTCCAGGCCAATTTTGAAGCTCTTTGGATGGATCACAGTGAAGATTGCCTTCATTGTCGTGATTTATAAGCTGAACTTGAACAAGTCAGAACGCATCAACATCTCCTGGACGAAAAAATCGATGCTGCTACAAGGATTATCACAGCCAAATATGAGGCCGATCTCAACCTCTTCCTTCATCGCATCTCTTCTCTGCAGGAGCAATTCAATGCTCTAACAAATACCTGTGCGCACATTCAGGAGTCTGTTGATATTCTCAAGTATATGATGGACAAGCTCAACACCCCAAGTACCATTTCCTCTAGTATAAAGGTTGCAGAAGCTGACAGCCACCCGGAGGATTCCATTGCTCAACAGATCAGTCACATAAGTATAGACTAGGTGTATTGTAAAGTCAGTTTGCTTTTGTCTCAATTTATCAGAATCTACACTTGTGCTAGAATCTTTCAAACGGAATATAAAATCATTCCAGCGGAATGTCTCAATGTAATTCAGCTGCAAGCTCATACTATGAGCTCTTCCATTGTAACACCGGAGCTTAGTCTCCCCTTCCTTTTTTGAATACATCTAGCAGCCGATTTTGTTAAAAAAAAAAAAAAAAACAATGGAATTTTTTTAATTATATATATATATATATATATATTACATTTATATCTTCTCATAGATAAGTACACAAATACAATCACGCTCACATGTTTCCTTCTTGCAAAATAGAAACTAATGTCAATAATAGTTTGTGTTTGAATTTTTGTTGTTCCTACTATTTTTAATAATGATGGTTCAAGGTTATGTCATGGCTGAGGAGGTTGAGAGGACACTATCTTGGTCATCAGGTCATGTTGTTGATGCTCTTGAAATTCTCCTAAAGGAAGGCCTCGCGATGTTAGACAATGGCTATCATGATGGTTTAGACTTTTCTTCAATTCACTAGCAATCATAATAATCATGATCAAAGGATCTAACTTTCAAAAATTATGGACATAAGTTAGATGACTTCGGGCTTTCGAGATAATGTTTGGCTCACTTCTTTAAATTCCCTTTGATGGAGTTCTTATTATTACACACGGAGTGGTAGCCCAATTGTTAATAAGAGCAAAGTAAAAAAATTTAGTAAATTAAACAAATAAACATTTTATTCATAAAGTGCATATGGGACAAATATACATGCACCAAATAATGAATTTTTAAGGAAATTTTGATTTAGTTTGAGACAATTCCCAAACAAACAAAAGAAATGCAACCAACCAGAACTCATCTTATGGTCATACAAACAAGATCGAACCCATCCATAAACCATAGGATATCTATAAAAGCAAGTAGCTACTTTGAAGAAAGGGATTCCCTCATTTTCATACCTAGATGTTGACCATGTTGTGAGTGAGAGCATGACCAACCAGTGATGTTTCTTTCTTTTATTTCTAGTTCCTTCTCCATGCAATTGATCTCTGCTTGTATGACGTCATTGCTAAATTGTAGGTTGCCTCTTTCGAGTGTCTTCCTAGAATGTGAATGCATAACTCTATTGGTTAATAGCCGGGCAAAGGTAAAGATCATTATTTTGCATCTCCTCCATTATTTTTATCATTAAACTTTGTATTGACCAAGTGACAATTTTGTGGGATACGATCTTCATGTTTGTTGTTGATTAATTTAAATTCGACTATGTGTCACCTTCTCATTCTCACCGATATTGCATATTGTTAGAGATGTACTTAACTGTTGAAAGCATAATACAAAATGTTTCCTTTGTTGGTCATATCCTGCTTCAATGATTTTCCTGGAATTTGGACTTATGTCCTTCAATTTTTATTTTTATTTCGTAAGCTTGGTAAGACCTTTCTTTTTCATTATCTTTCAACAGAAAGCAGGTTACATCCAGATGTTCAATGGTTAGGTGGCCTCAACCTTCCCTGAGGGAAACCAGGTCTGTTGACCACCTAACAGCATGATAAGGCATCTAAAAACAAAATAGAATGAGTTTATCCAGTTATGCTAAAAAGGTTTGACTATCTTTGTATTGCATAACATCTAAATATCTATAAACATATTAAAAGTATTGAAAAGACAAAAATTGTTGCATATACTAAAAAGTCAAAACAAGGCGGTCTACAAGATTACTCATCATCAGCTGAGTCAACTAGGGTCGGGTCCTTTGCACTTGACCCGGGAAGTTCAAAATGAGGAATGCAAGGGATGTGTTGTTCAATACAACTAAGACGTCCATTTTTCTTCTGCAACTAGAATTTGATTTGCTGAAATTCCTGGCTATAATCTGGAAAAGTCTAAGTTGTCGTGGCTGAGCTTGAGGGAATGTGCTCCAGGGCTTTGCCCAAAAGGCTCTTCATCAACCAATATAAGTGAACTGTCTGTTTGTACTGAGAGGTGCAACCCCGAGAGTGCCCAGGATCAGGCACCAGGGTCTTCCATTCCTCCACATCAATATCCTGAAACTTGGCTTGCTTATTTAAATCCTCTTCCCATTGGGCTATAAGCTGACGAACTGGGGTTGAACCCGCATGATATGCAATGGCGGCTTCATCTATGATCCTGTAGTTGGACTTTCATCCGCGGGTTTTTCCAGTAGAAGTACTGGGAGAATTTTCTGATTTAGCCTGATGGTCTTCCCTCTCCTAGATGCAGCGCGAGCCATAGTGCTTGTGACAGGGGACCGACACAATAGATAGAAACCAATCGGAGTGAGAACAAAAAACCAACCCCGAGCGAGCCAAAACCCAAGAGCCGAGAGCTTCCAAGGTTCGCACCTAGTCGGGGAACCTGTCAGGGTGAACAAGTGTAAGAACCACGACCCATACAAAAACTGTCGGTATCTCTTAGTGCAACCCAGGTCCCTAAAAACATGAATAGTCCCAAGGTTCATAACCATAAGTCCACCAGAACACAGACCAATGGAGGGTATGATGAATCTCACCGTTACTGGGCCGAGACCGTAAGAATTCAGGGACACAACCACATACAACCAAAGAAAAACATAAAAGGATATTCCACTACATAACCAGAGAAACCAGGGGTGGCCTATGGGCCTTATCATCAACATGCCCATGTGAGCAAGAAAAAATCCAAAGAATACTAACACAGGGATATAGAAAACCAAACAACCTTCAAACAAATCAGCAACAACATAACCCTCCTAGGAAGACCTCTGCCATACCATTCCATTCATTGCGCATCCCTTCTTCCATGAACCCCGCAAACAATAAAGATGAACCATGATAAAGAGATATATGAAAAGGCGAAAGACATACCCGAAACCAGCAACCTGAACCCACTACAGGAGGACCCGAGCCCTTCGAACAATCACCATAGATTTCCTCAACAACTTGCCAAACTGCTCAACTCCACTATAGTGCAAAAACACAATACAAATAGAATAACTACCAATTTCACTAACGGGAAGGTTGGGAGCTTGTCGCGTTTTCCTATTATCAACACCATCCAACCTTGCATTGAATGTTAGCATGCAATTTGCCACCCCTCCATGTGCTTTGTGCATGTGGAGGGTGGCGTAGAGGCCCCTTGGGATCCACACACCTCCCATTACAGGTTGATTTGATGGACATTTTCCCACTCGCATCCCAGTCGGGGGGACTTATGTCCTTTAATTATGTTCATAATTTATTTTTAATTTTATTTGTAAATATGTGTTATTTCACTTTATTTTATTGTTGTAAATTATGCATTATATACGTTTAACTCATATTGTCCACTTCATTTTACTTTCTTTTATGCTAACCATAGTTCATGTAAATAATTTATTAACCTTAACTCTTAAGTGTGGTATGATGTTTTATTTTATTTTGTTTTAGTTTCCATTTAGTTAGCCATATTTTTCATTTGGTTTTACTTTTTTTTAAACATATTTTTACTTATTTTTAACTTTAATAACCTTTTATTGGCCATAATGTCTTAATGTTTAATTATTGTTAAAAGAATCTCATTAACTAACAACTTGAACACATACCTAGTATAATTGATTAAGGTTTTAATTCCATAATATAAATACACGTAAACCACAATCAAACTATATCATAAAAGAAATAATTAATACTTAAATATACCTCCACTTATCAAATCAATCATTAAGCATTTGAATATTTGACTTTTATGTAGGAGGAGGTATAATGCTTTAAATTGTTCTTGCGTAAAGGATATTATGCTCAATTTACTTTCTTCAATTTCTAAATTAAATGCACTTGAGGCTCTTTAGTACTCTAAGGTTAAAAGCCTAGAGCACTGATTAGTTTGTTGCTTTTGTAAATAGTTTGGTGTTTGGGGTTGGCATAATTAGTTAGTATTTTGTTTCTTTTGTTAAGGTTGCGAGTTGTACAACTCTTACTTGTCAGCTACAATTCCTTGACAAGCGAGAGGGTTGAATTACACTATTCTTGGCGTGGTTTCAATGCCTACTTGCACGACTACAAACACTGGGATAACGTTCCGGTTACTTCTTGTTAGTCGCCGAGAAGTTCAAGATGTTGATGTAGTGCCAGATAGGCACTTAACCCTATAAAACATCAATGACCATACTAGCGAGTGATTTAGTTTGTTCTCCTTAGTTTGTAATTTTATAAAGCATGTGAAAATCATTCTAATCTTTGGTGAAATCCTTACCTTGACATATTTTCCCTATCTTTGTTGGTCTTCCATCCGAGTCTTCCCATGACCATGTTAACAAATTCTTTGATCTTTGTCAGTCAACATGAGTTTATGACCTTCATACTGCCTCCCACTTGTTTCGCCTTATGATCTTCGGAGAGGCAGAAGATTGCAGCCCTAATATCCTGATCTTTTTGATAAATTCATCAGTGATTTTCCTCACTTTTTGCATTTTGACTTTTGGTGTAGTTTTTGTGAGAGTACCCATGATCCTTCAACTTGCCAAATTCTCTCCAAGGCCATGAGGAAATATATGTTAGAAAAGGAAAACCATGTCTCTTTCTATGGGTAGGAGTATAGAGGTTTTGAAATTGTGACTCCTAATTCATGTGAAGAGGTTGTTCCTTATCCTTGCTTGACTGAACCAGAAACCCTATGTCATGTTTATCAATTGATGACTTGTTCTTTCAAGAAGACCCTAAACCTCGTATATGTGATGATGAGTTCAACCCTAAAGTTAGTTTTAACCTTATTTATCCCTATGACAATGTTATTAATGACAAATATGATTAATATGGGTTGAACTTTGATTGTCAAGAATGTTTTCATGATATAGAAAATGATATAGTTCTCAATGTACCCTCCCCTCAAGAAGTCCTTGCTTGTGAATAGTTGAGCCTTGGTGATGAAACCCATGTCATGACATGGAGGCTGATGAATTGTTCTATAATGAAATCAAAGGAGAAGTATCCTCTTTAAATATTGCAAATACCTCTTGCTCTCTTGATATAGATGACAAGACATTCTTTAATTAAATTGAGAAGAAATATTTTGTTCTTAGTTCTAGGGATGCTTCTTTAGCTCATTCAGTTGAATGTGAAACATTTTAAGTATGAAACATGTCATGCATTCATCCCCCCTTTGGTTTGTGAGGAAAATTATGACCAAGACCGCATTGATAGACCTCTTGATATGAGCTTTGAGCTTGTTGCACATGAGCCTTTCTATCTCATTAGTATAGT
This sequence comes from Pinus tabuliformis, assembly GCA_031772625.1. Lineage (NCBI taxonomy): Eukaryota > Viridiplantae > Streptophyta > Pinopsida > Pinales > Pinaceae > Pinus > Pinus tabuliformis. The sequence continues at coordinate 838,669,944 of CM062817.1, read as the reverse complement.
TTGTGATTGTAAACACATAGTTTTTGGTTGGTATGCTATTAGGTGTGGCCAATAATACTTCTTACTTTTTGTTAAGCCATTGTTCTTGCCACTCACACTTGTTGGTTGGCATGACACTCATCCTTGCCTGATTGTCATCCTACAAATCACAAATCTTGCATGTAAGATTCAAGAAGCTTTCCTCTACACTCAATTTCATCTTGTATGATCACAAAGAAGTCTTGAATATTAAATCTTCTACATAAATAAGATGTCCTAAAATAAAAATAAAAAAATCATAAAATGTAAAAAGCACAAAAAAATTTACTTGCTTTTACTTGTTTTTGTTTGCTTTCACCATCATTTCGAGTTTTGTCTCTAATATGCAATTGTGAGCTTTATTCCTTTCTAGCTTAGCCTTGTTTTCATCGCATGTTTATTTTGCTTGCTTATGCTGCATTTATTGTCACTTTTTTTTTTCTTCTTCTAGTTCGATGTTGCCTTATGCCACTAATCATTGATCAACTTTCCTGCTCCTCATTCACATTCCCTACTGCTATCAAGAAGGGTGATCTTCAGTTGAGTTTAAATCAGTCAATGATGATAAGAAAGATATATTTTTGCATAGATTATCACTAACGTACAATTTTTTTTTATGAGAACAAGGAACACAACAAAACGTTAAAAGCCTCTTGTGCTCATCCTTATAGATCTAGTTGGAGCTTAATTTGATCTCCTCATTAAAGGCTCTCGGTCGAAAGCAATTCCAATCAAAATAGTTGTTTTCTTTGCCTCCCCCTTCTTTCTTTTGAGTAAATTGGCTTTCCTTGTCTAACCCCTTGAAGACTTGTATTTTTCCGCACTTATGACTTCTTGTTCTCATCTCTGGCATTTCATACTTTGTCCCACTTCCTTCATCCCCTCTAAATTCTTGGCTTTGCCCCTCCTCAGTTTCTTAGTATCACTAGGGTTTTTCTGAGTTCTAGTTTGCATGATGCAAACAACTCTATGGAGTCACATCAACAATTGAAAAGTTCCACAAACCATTGCGGGTGTCTTCCTATCCTCGGCTCCATTTCTGTAATAATAGCGTAATTCATCTTTTGAACCTTCAAAAAATGAAATAAAAATGAAAATTCCCCTCCCTTCATCCAAAATCCAAGGGGGGACCATACTCCTACTTTTAAAAGAAAATATTACATATTCCCCTCTTGTTACAACTTTAAATACCATAACTTATGTTATGAAAAATATTTTATTTTGATTATTCCCTCCACTACCCTAAGGCTATTGAAGTATCTGTAGACCATTGAATAACAAGTTTATATTGTACTCAAGTTGAGTTATTATCTTTGGAGTTCACAAAATCCAAAGAGAAAACCATACTCCTACTTTTAAAATAAAATATTACATATTCCCCTCTCGTTGGAGCTTTAAATACTTTTTAAAATATTACATATTGGAGCTTTAAATACCATAACTTATGCTATAAAAAATATTTTATTTTGATTCTTCCCTCCACTACCCTAAGGCTCTTATGATCCCCTTAGCCCACTATTCATTGTTATTGAAGTATGTGTGGACCATTGAATAACAAGTTTATATTGTGCTCGAGTTGAGTTATTATCTTTGGAGTTCACATTCTTACGATCCCCTTAGCCCGCTATTCATTGTTATTGAAGTATGTGTGGACCATTGAATAACAAGTTTATATTGTACTCGAGTTGAGTTATTATCTTTGGAATTCACATATTAAAAATTGAAGGGACATATACTAATTATGTTATCATAATAATGCACTCCCATATGCCATATAAACATCCAAGTCGAAGACCCTTCGAGCACCAAAAGATCTCACCATTGTCGACTTAGAGTCTTAATGTGGCTGAAATATTAGTTACTTATGGAGTTGTCTATAATGCGATTTTTTGGAGATTTCTGTGACGGAATCCGGTGGAAGAAATTGAGGTTAAACCTTGATTTGTATTATTTAAAATGGTTTTTTAACTGCATATTTAGATTCAGCACCCTGAAAAACCCCTGGGACACTTTGATTGTGCAGAAACTAGCTATCAAACATGCGATTCCACTAAATAGATGCCGGATTTCGACCGGAAAAACCCACCAGAAAAGTTTCCAAAAAATCGCATTATAGACAACTGGGTTACTTATTGCATTCACCGATAATGAATGTAGTACAATGTTTTTTATATATATATATATACGAGTAGATAGTGTGGAGAAAGAACCTACGTAGTGTTATGTAAAAGTGCAAAGGTAAAAAAGAAAAGTAAAGCTTCAAACCAATGCCCAAGGCAAAGCCATATACCTCATCTAGCTTGATCAAATACGAGGAACCCATGTGCGACCAGACAGACATATGGAAAGATATATTTCAGGTTGAGACGAGGAGAGTAATTAGCCGTTTATTACACGGTATGGCAATGACAAGTCTTCTTGCAGTCACAATTATTTTGAAGAAGTGTGACATTATGAATTTATTGACAAATTATTGGCGTTTCTCTTTTGAGACAAATGAATTTATTGACGGATTATTTTAAAAGACTTAAACGATGGCCTTAGTTGAAGGAAGGGATGATGAATTCGATGACATAATCAACAGCATTGGTCGTGGAAGGTTCCATCTATTGTTGCAGTCTACTTAACTCTTCCAAATGGTGCATGTTTCACTTAGCATTCAAGAACCAAAGACACTTGGATGAATGTCCAGAAAGGTTGAAAGCGGTGGATGTCCATATGAAAGGTTGAAAGCGGTGGATAAGCAAATAGTTGATGAAAACGAAATGGAAGGGTTGAGCTTTTAAATGCAAGACATGACATCAACAGAAAGAGTCCACGAAAGTGGTGACTCGGAAATTTGAATGGAGTTTGCCCATAAACACAAGAACGATATAAAGAAGAATCTTTCATTCAGGTTGCAATTTGGAGTGGAACCACTTACATCAAACAAGAGATTATGGGCAGAACTGTTAGGAATTGGCGTTTCCTATTATGAACTTGGGGTCCATATTATTGAATTTTTTTTACGACAATATCTCTAAGAGGCCCTGTAATCTCTTCTCTATAAGAGACATGTGGGTCGATTGAGCTAGAGGACCTGTGATCTCTTCTCTCTAAGAGACGAAGATCCTCTCATGAAGTCATATTAGAAGATGATTTTTTAGGTGCCATTACTAAACTTAAGGCATTGAGTAGTGGATTCAAAGTATTTTTTTGTTGGGAAGAGAAAGCTTATTTGTTTTATTCTTATACAACTAAATAAAGGCCATAATGAGATTCTAGAAATTGCACAACCTCTGCATTACAATCACAACATAATCCAGTATATATTTAAAAACAAAAAACAAAAAATTATATCTTCTCTTAGATAGCTGCACAAATACAATCATGCTCAAATGTTTCCTTCTTGAAAAATAACAACTAATCTCAACAATATTATGTGTTTGAATTTTCTTTGTTCCTACTATTTTTTACGATGAAGATTCAAGGTTATGGCATGGCTGAGGAGGTTGAGAGGAGACTATCTTGGTCATCAGTTCGTATTGTTGATGCTCTTGAGACTCTCCTCAAGGAAGGCCTTGCGGTGTTAGACAATTGCTATCCTGATGGTTTAGACTTTTCTTCAATTCACTAACAACCATAATAAGCCTGATCAAAGGATCTAGCTTTCAAAATCTTTTGGACACAAGTCAGATGAATTCGAACTTTTGAGATGATGTCTGGCTTGATGCTTTGCATTCCTTGCAATGGAGTTCTTAGTATTACACACAGAGTGGCAACCCATTTGTTAAAAAAAAAAAAAACAACAACAACAACAACAAACAAACAAACAAATAAACAAATAAACAAAACAAACAAATATATATTTTATTCAACCAGTGTAGATGGGACAAACATATATGCACCAAATAATGAAGTTCTAAGCAAAGTTTGATTAAGTATGAGATAGTTTCCAAATGTATGAAACAAATGTGACCACCCAACACTCATCCAATGGCCATTCAAAGAAGATCGAAGTTGTCCATTAGTCATAGGAGATCTATAAAATCAAACATCTACTTTGAACAAGGGGATTCCCTCCTTTTCATACCCAGGCATTGCCCATTTTGTGAGTGAGGGCATGACTAGTTAGTGAGGTTTCTTCTTTTATTTCCAGTTCCTTCTTCATGCAATTGATCTATGCTTGTATGAAGTCATTGTTGGTTTGCACATTTCATCTTTTGAGTGTCCTCCTAGAATGTGAATGTTGAGCTCTACTAGTTAATAATCGAGCAAAGCTAAAGATCTTTATTTTGCATCTCCTCCACTATTTTTATCATTAAAGTTGGTATTAACTACGTGATGGTTTTGCAGGATATGATCTTCTTGTTCCCTGTTGATTAATTTAATTCGACTATGTATCACCTTCTCATTCTCATGCATATTCCATCTTATCAGAGATGTACTTAAATATTGAAAGCATAATAAAAAATTATTTCCTTTGCGGTTCATATTCCGCTTCAAATGATTTTCTTGACATATGGGCTTATGTCATTTAATTATGTTCTGAATTTACTTTTATTTTTCTTTTTAAATATGTGTTATTTCACTTTATTTTACTATTGTAAATTCTGTATTATATAAGTTTAACTCATATTCTCCACTTCATTTTACTTTCTTTTATGCTAACCTTAGTTCATGTAAATAATTTGTTAAGCCTAACTTTTAAGTGGTATAATGTTTTTTTTAGTTTCCATTTAATTAGTTGTACATTTCATTTGATTTTACTTTTTTGTACATACTTTTTTTCCCAAGAAAAAAATATCATTTATTATAACAAAAATTACATTTTATAGACACACGAATGTGTGTATGCAGTTTAGTTGGTCCATCTAGTTCATCATGAAATAATTATGCCCATAGGGATTTTGAATACCCCCTATCCACCATCACAGGTTATGCGGTCATCCATACATATCAAAATATATTTAAATAAATGTTTGTATTTTTTGTCAATCAGTCTATCAACCAAAATAAAAGTAAAGCAAAAAAAATATACATATATAGGATAATATAAATAAATTGTCATGTATAAACACTATAAATCCCCAACAGGAGGGGGAGTTGGAGCACGACAAAAAGATGTGATCGATGAGTGACCATAGAGCACCTCCATGACTTGCAAAAAATGAATATCCAAGGTGAGAGCCACCTTTGAAAGACCATCAACTTCTTTGTTCAATTCCTTGTATATGTGTTGACATGAACACAAAGTGAGCATATTTTTTAAATTCATGGAATCAAGCAATATTGGCTACAAATTAAAATTTCTGCAAATTTGAGATCCAAACAACCAAGAAACCACTAATTTTGAGTCTCCATATATTTGAAGTTGAGACACTCTAAGGTCAATGGCAAAGGCAAGAAGACATCTACAGGCGAGTAATTCTACATAATTATTGGACCTAGCTCCCAAACCAATGGAAATATGATAGGAATGATCAGAGGATAAATGAAGGATGATACCAACACCACTGTGACCTCCCATCTCCAAGGAGGCATTGTCAAAGAAATCCCATGGGATATCTTTATCTGGGGTAACCTCTACCAACACATGTGGGCGACGAGGTTCAGAAACTTGAGGGAAAAGGTTGATGATCACCATGGCTTCAACGACAATGAGACAAGGAGAGGAGATGAAATCCTAAAAGATCGCCCTATTGCGAGCAATCCCTATACCCCAAAGAATAGTAAGTGGAAGAGCCAAAAGATTTTGAAACATCAGATTATATCACCAATTCTACCAAGCATAGTCCATAGATAAACCCTGCAAAATAAAGACCTTCGAATTGGAGATTCTGCAATGAGCCCAGATAGATTGACAGAATGAACAATGAAGAAAAAGATGGTCAATTGATTCACCAACAACATGAAAAAGTGCACATCTACCTAACCCCTGTGCAAACCTTCTCAACAGATTATCCCAAGTCGACACCTTACCACTCAAAATGCACCAAAATAAAATTTTTGCCTTGGGAGGACGTTTAATTTTCCAAACCTGAGTCCACCACCATTTTACTTCGGGTTGATTAAGAGCAATAGATACGTAATTGTACCATGGTTTTGGATAGTAGAGACCGCTCTTAGCCCTCGACCAAAGTAATTCGTCCATCCTGTCCAAAAATCTAATGTTTCCCAAGTGAAGAGCATAAATATAATCAAGCCAATGTTTCTTGAAAATTCATTGAATCTCCAAATCCTCTGCATATTTCCACCCTTGAAACCAGATAGTGGAAGAATCAGGGTCCGTAATATGTGCCAATTTACAAATCACTTGAACCCAAAGGGACTCTAATAATTCAACAGGAAGAAGATGAGTCTGTTGACTCCCCAACCATGGATTGATCCCCAATCGAAAGCGAGAGCCCAATCCCACCTGCCTCACCATACCACTTCATTTAGTTAGTCATACTTTTCATTTGGTTTTACTTTTTTGTACATATTTTACTTATGTTTAGCTTTAATAACCTTTTATTGGCCACAATGTCTTAATGTTTAATTGTTGTTAAAATAATCTCATTAACTAACAAATTAAACACATACCTCATATAATTTATTAAGCTTTTAATTCTATAATATAAATACAAATAAACAACAATCAAACTATATTATAAAAGAAATAATTAATACTTAAATATACCTCCACTTATCAAATCAATTTTTAAGCATTTGAATATTTGACTTTTATGCAGGAGAAGGTACAATGCTTTAAATTGTTCTTGCATAAAGGATATTTTGGTCAATTTACTTCTTCAATTTATAAATTAAATGTAGCTAAGCCCCTACAATACTCTAACCTCAAAACCCTAGAGCACTGATTAGTTTGTTGCTTTTGTAAATAATTTGGTGTTTAGGGTTAGCATAATTAGTTAGTATTTTGTTTCTTTTGTCAAGGTTGCGAGTTGTAGGAATCTTCCTTGTAATCTAAAATTCCTTGACAAGCGAGATGGCTGAATTATGTTATTCTTGGTGTGGTTTCAATTCCTACTTGTGCGACTATAAACACTAGGATAACGTTCTTGTTACTTCTAGTTAGCTAACGAGAAGTTCGAGATGTTGATGTAGTGCCAGATAGGCAACTAACCTTGAAAAACATCAACATGTTATGGCGGTAATACTAGGGAGTGATTAAGTTCCCTCTCCTTATTTTGTCTTTTATAAATCATGTACAACTCATTTCAAGTCTTATTCAAATGCTTGCCTTGACATCTTTTCCCTATCTTTGCCAATCTTCCATCTGAGTCTTCCCATGATTATGTTAGCAAATTCACTAATCTTTGTCAGTCAACAAGAGTTTATACCTTCATACTTCCTCCCGCTTGTTTTTCCTAACGTTGTTTAGAGAGGCAAAATATTGGAGCCCTAATCTTGTTGGCCCCTACCTTTTTGAGAATTTCATCAGTGATTTTCCTCACTTTCCACATTTTGAATTTTGGTGTAGTTTCTATGAGAGTACCCATGATCCTTCAACTTGCCAAATTCTCTCCAAGTCCAAGAGGAAGTACATGCTTTAAAAGGGAAACCAAGTCTCTTCTTATGGGTGGGAGTATACAAGTTTTGAAATTGTGACTCTTAATCCATGTGAAGAGGTTATTCTTGATCCCTAATTGACTGAACTAGAATCCTTGTGTCATGTTTATCCATTCGATGACATGCTCTTTCAAGAAGATCCTAAACCTCGTATGTGTGATGATAAGTTCAACCCTAATTAGTTTCGACTGTGTTTATACCTATGACAATGCTATTTATGATGAATACGAGGAAGATGGGTTGAACTTTAATTGTCAAGAATGTTTCCATGATATGGAAAATGATACAGTTCTTAATGAACCCCTCCCTGAAGAAGTCCTTTCTTGTGAAGAGTTGAGCCTTGATGATGAAAACCCTTGTCATGACATGGAGGATGATGAATTGTTCTTAAATTAACTCAAAGGAGAAGTCTCCTCTTTCAATCTTGGAAATACCTCCTACTCTCTTGATATAGACGACGATACAATCTTTAGTGAAATTGAGAAGGAAGATTGTTCTTGGTTCTGTTGATGCTTCTTTAGCTCGATCGGTTGAATGTAAAACATTCAAGTTTGAAACATGTCATGCATTCACCCCACCTTTCATTTGTTAGGCAAAGTATGACCAAGACTGCATCAATACACTTCTTGATATGAGCTTTGAGCTTGTTGCGCATGATTGTTTCTATCTTACTGGGATGGTTTGCGAATTTAAACACACAATTGTTGGTTGGCATGTTATGCGATGCAACCAACAATACTCTTGACTTCTTGTTAAACCATTTTCCTTGCCACTCATGCTTGTTGGTTGGCATGGCAATCATCCTTGCCAGATTACCATCCAAAAAATGACAAATCTTGCAAGAAAGATTCACAATACTTTCCCCTATGCTAAGTTTCATCTTGTATCACAAAGAAGTCTTGAATACTAAATCTTGTATATAAATAAAATGCCCTAAAAAAAAAAAAAAAAAAATCATAAAAAATAATATTAAAAAAAAACATAAATAAATTACTTGCTTTTACTTGTTTTTGTTTGCTTTCACCATCGTTTCGAGTTTCATCTCTGATATGTAGTTGTGAGCTTTATTCCTTTATGATTTAGCCTTGTTTTCGTTGCATGTTGATTTTGCTTTTTTATGTTGCATTTATTGCCACTTTTATTTGCTTCTATTCACTTTTTCCTTATGCTAGTAATCATTGATCAACTTTCTTGCTCCTCGTCTGCATTCCCTACTGCTATCAAGAAGGGTGATCTTCAATTGAGTTTAAATCAGTTAATGGTGATAAGAAATCTATATGTGTGCATAACTTATCATTAACGTACCGAGTTTTTTGATGAGGACAAAGAATGCAGCAAAACCTTAAAAGCCTCTCGTGTTCATCCTTACAAAGCTATATTGAACTAAATTTGATCCGCTCATGTAAAAACTCCCACTCGAAAGTAATGCTAATCAAAATAGTGGTTTTCTTTGCCTCCCCTTCTTTCTTTTGAGCACACTAGCTTGTCTTATGTGAAACCCTTGAAGACTTGTCTTTTGTTGCATTAATGACTTCTTGTTCTCATCCCTCACGTTTCATACTTTGTCCCGCTTCCTTCATCCCCTCTACATTCTTGGCTTTGCCCCTCCTTAATTTCTTGGTATCACCAAAGTTTTTGAGTTCTGATTCGCATGATGCAAACCACCCTGTGGAATCTCCAATGTTGATGCACATCAACACTTCAAAAGTTATGCAAGCCATTATGGGTGTCTTTAGCCTCAGCTCCATTTGTTCAAACATTTGTGGGTGTGATTAGTCTATCCATTCTATAAAAGGGGTAAACTTACACCGAACAGACACCCTTTCTAATCCTTTTAACGAGCGTGAAAAGAAACAAGTCCACTCGACAAACCTTTTCATGTTTAGGGAGTATAAAAAGAACATAAAGGAAAATCCATAAAGTTCCTTTTTCATATAGTTTTTATGAGCCCGAAAAAAGTGATAAAAGTATACTTGGTAACTTATTCACATGTATTTATGAACATGAGAAGGAACAAAGACTAAGACCAAGATAGGTTTCATTTTTCTGCAAGCTTGAAATGGAGAGAAGAGTGTGCTTGAGATAGGTTTCATTTTTACATAAGCTTGAAACATAGAAAAACTATGATTGAGATAGGTATTGTGCCCCCAACATAACGATAAAGGCTAGCGACTTAATTCCAGTATGGTGGCTAGAAGCACATGCCCCCCCAAGTCTATGGAGGGAGATCTATTTCATTTTTTAATGAGCTTGACACATGGCAGGAACTATGCTCGTGCGACATGTTTCATTTTTAACGAGCTTGACACAGAAAAGGAACTATGTTCATATGACTTGTGTCATTTTTTAACGAGCTTGAAACAAAGAAAAAACTATACTCATATGACCTGTTTCATTTTTAACGGGCTTAAAAAAAAAACAAACAAACAACAAACAAACAAACAGAAAAAAAAAAAAAAACAAAACAAAAACAAAAACAAAACAAAAAACTATGCGCAAAGCACCTTATTTCATTTTTTAACGGGCTTGACACAAGAAAGGAACTATGCCCATAACACCTTGATCATGGCTTCCAAGAGGAAAAAGCTCTGGAAGGAATACATGCCAAGGGGCACACCTCGATCATGGCCTCCAAGAGGTCTTCATTGGAGGGAAGAATGATTCTTTGGAACAAATACATGTCAAGGGACTCAATATGGGTAGGAAGATCATGCTCCAATGTCCCCATTGGAGGTTTCACCATGTCAACTACTAGATCTAAGTCAAAATAAGTCGAGCATATAGTGAAAGGCTCTTTTTCATTGACAACTGAAGGCACGGGACAAGTTGACACATAATTAACCTATGGCGAGGGGGATACCACTTGTGTATAGGGAACATTTAGGGAGGTAGGATGGTTGACAGTCAGATTAGGACCAACAAACAAAATTTGGTCAATAGTCACAATGTTTCCATTCTGAGGGAAAGACTTCATGCGAAAGAATGTGGACGTGACAACTTTCATGGCCTAGACATAGTCTCTCCCAAGGAGAAAATTGAAATCCAAGGGGTCTTGGACTATGATAAGATCAAAATAAACAAATTTTCCTTCCAAGGTAATGGGAAGTTGATGAAGGATCGCTAAAGGTTCACTGGCTCTTGTACTAAAATCTAATAGATTATGAGTAATAAACACAAGATTAGAAGAACCCAAATCTTTCCAAGCGGTTGAGGATAAAATGCTAATAGAAGCACCTTCATCTACAATAATGCGACGTATGTTCTTATCACAAGCCTTTACAATGATCTGGAAAGGGATGCAAGAAGGGAGAAAACGCCTTGTTAAACTATTCCAATAAAAGGAAATGACCTTAGTACTTGTTAGGGGTTTTGTGGGAACAAGAGAAATGCCCCCTAGTCAGGAAAGATCTGAATCAATAGAAGAACCTGAGTGACATTAACTTCACTCTCTAAAGGGAGAGTGGGACCAACCAAAGGGAAAATTGGATCGACCACTTCAACTTCACTTTTCAAGGGAAGGGTGGGATCGACATAAGATTAACTTGGATAGATCACTTCATCAACTAACGGTAGGTTGGGAGAAATATTATGGTAACCAATTGGAAGTTGTTGTGTGGTGCAACAAGGTTTTCCAACAATTCGAGGCTTCATCCATATGAGGGAAAAGGTCAGTTTGATTACTCCCTTCACAAAACCTACAAGGAAGCCCAACTTAACTATTTTTCCCTAGAACCTTATAATCAATGGTTAATGGAACAATAGTGAGTTGAGGATAATCCTCAGACCATGCTTCTAAGAATTTAGGAATTCCAGGACAATCAATAAGAATGTGGTCACCCTTACAAAGCTTATAAGGGAACTTAATCTTGCGATGTATGTTGGTAGGTTCCTCAACATTATCAACACTCATATAAATGGTTGGTTGGTTTCCCCCTTTCTTATTTTTCTTCTTCTTCTTCTTCTTCCTTTTCTTCTTCTTCTTAGCTTCCTAGTTACTAACATTGAGATTTTCACCAAGAGAAGAAGAAGAAAAGGAAGAAGACATGATGGGAAAAGAAGGTAAAGGGTCAATATGAGGTTGGTGTTGTTGAGGTGGAGAAGCTTGGGTATTTGGGATCAATGAATTTGAAAACAACCATACTAGTAAACCTACCATGAATCTGGGAAGATACAACATAGCCATGTAAGGAGGACTAACATTTCCAAAGTAAGGAAAAGGACTAGGATCCCCATTAAAAGGGGTTCCTTGATTGGAAAACCCTGGAACTGTTGCCATCAAACTCAACCTAAGGTCTACTAAAGAATAAAACAAACACAACACACTAAATAATCTAAGGTAGCAAACATACAAACAAATATTTTATTTTTTTCACAATGAAATCACTAGTTGGTGATGGAATCCAACATCACAGAGATCAATATGAAAAGTTGCTAGAGATAGAGTGGGTGGAACTAGTTACGATGACAACCTGCTTAACAGTATGAACCTGGTATAATTATATTCACACATAGCGAAGTACCCTCCAAGAAGGCCCAAGTGAGTTTAGAAAATGTCTACCCTAAGTATAACAAGGACTTCCCATTGTCGTCGCCTTGTGTAATAGCCCTAGGATTATGGTCACTAAGGTCACCACCTACAACAACCTGGCTGGAGGGACAGTCAACAATTGGATATACATACAAGGGTAGGGTAGCAAAGCCTGAAATCCCCTTAAGAGATCCCTCAAAACATGGCAGTCCTCTCAAGTGACCGCCAAGTGTCTTTCGACATTGTTTGTAATGTGTGTATATCAACACCACCATAACCAACAAAGTAGGATAGATTACTTCACTGTTTTCGATGTGACATCATGCTTGACTCATGTGTTAGAGGAGCTTCCCAAAGATAAGATGTTGTAAATGGATTTCACTCATCACAAGATTCTATGTTTGTTTGCAACTTTGGAGTGTTTACTTTCAACAACTATTCCAAATCCCTACAATTAATCAAATGTGAGTGTAGCTACAGTATAAATATAAAAATGTCTAATTGATTTTATTAAGATTTGATTTTAAGTTGTTGTTTACTCAAGAGGGTCCTTGGAGATGAAACAAATGATATTATGACTCAACTCCAAAACTAATACATTGAATATGAAAATGTAATATTTTTAATTCGATGAACTTCTAATTATATAAAGGATAGAGGTTTCAAGCAAAGAAACAAGTGTAACATTCAAAGCAAGAAACATGAACTACTCTTTGAATGCAAATCAAAGAAACTATAGGATACAAGATTCTTGCCCCCCCTCCCCCTTCGACCATGAAGGGGAATTAAAAGAAAAAAAAAAAAGATGCAACTTACCTTGCTTAAAAATGCAAGTTAAAAAATACTTCACCCATGAACTACAATACAAGATTTTCCTTTTTGAAAAACAAATATTCCATGGAAAGGAATAAGAACTCTTTTCATAAAACACTCCAACAAATAAATCTTTGACAAAGTAATTCAAATGTAGAAGAAGACTGTAAATACTTCAATCAACAAATAAAAACTAATTACGTCAAAGGAATGAAAATGGAAACTTTTCACAAAAACAAAAATATTTTCCACAACAATATAGACAAACAAAACAAAATTGAAGTGTTTGACCTATAACATATCAAGAATAGACTCAAAACCTCAGCAAAAGACATCTCAGATTGAAACTGGGAACAAACCTAAGAATTTTTCAATTTTCCAGGATCGATGTTGGAATTCATTTCATACTAGTGCGATGAACAAGGATAGTTGCAACATATAGAATAACATAGTACGATTTTGATGCATTATCTCTCATAATAGAGCGCGATGGGCTTAAAACTAAAAAATAAATAATTAAAAATTAAAAATTAAAATCAAAATATCTAAAAAAATTTGGGTTTTAGAGTCAAATAGTGTTCGCTAGAGACTAACGAAGGATTCAACTTAAGAAAACAAGGAATACCACCGAAGAACAACTTGTTCCCTAGTGGAGTCGCCAATTTTCTTGATGAACTAATTGCTCCTACGAACAAAAGCGATTTCCCCAGGTTCTTATGTTGTTTTGACTACCTCTAGAATTATGCATCTTTGCTTTTATTTCATGTTATCCTTGAGCCTTATCCAACTCTGAAATTTTCTCTACATTCCTTGGAGAAATCTTGGCCAAGTTTTACTCTATATAATACTATGTTTCTCAAGAAAAATGCACACAATGAAGTGCTTGATAGTGACCCCAGGTGTATTGAAATTCATTATTTCATATTTTTTATACATAAGTTTTTGGTTTAGATATTGCCACCTATCTAGACACACTTGAATCTTACCTAGTAATATGGTTCACCCATCTCATGCATGAGATACATGCCCTCTTCATCTAGGTAGGTTTCCTTTACCATCTAAGTCTTCTAATGGCCTTTTCTTTATTTAAATATAATGTCCTTCATGACCTACAATCATTATTATTCGGTTTCCTTTTCTTATCCCAAGAATTTATGAATTACACCCTTCTTTTATGCACAAGGATTTCAGCCATTCAAAATTGATATCTTACATGCCTTTGCTAGCCATTCTCTAGTCGTATATAATAACAACCAAAATAACCAAACAAATCACAACTCACCTCTGTCATTTAATTTCCATCATTTGGTTATACTTAATGCCTTGCACATATTCTTTCACACTAGTGCATCAACAATCCTTATTATGCCATTTTCTCATAGGATTTTGCTTCTAGTTATGACACTTGACTTGTTTATTAACAAACATTTCTATGATACTTCCACATTATCTTATCCATATAAGTTATCATTCTTCCTTGGATGTTCCATCGTACAAGATATACTATGCATTCCAAGATTATTTATGCCTCATTATACACTTGATTCGATCACATAACCCTTACTCCAAGTTCATGGCACTTTGGAGATTATGAACTAAGATAATTGTTTCGAATAATCAATCTTAGAAGCTTTGTTTTTCTACTTTTATGGAACACCCAAAATAACCTTTATAAAAGTGAATTCACTAATAAATTCTTCTTTGGGTTATCTTTCTAGTAACAATACTCTTATGCAAATCTAAATTTGGAGCACTCATAAATTACCATTTCTACCCAATTTTTGCAATCAAGGTCAGAGACCAACTTTTGTCGCATGTAGAAGAAAATATAGAAATAATTACATTTTTTCCCTTTTCCTTTATTTTTATTTTAAAGGAGCATATATAGTAATTATGATTGGGAAAACTCAACAACCTTCATCTGAATGATTCAATGCTCTAGTCATTTTTTGTATAGATTTGGAATTGCCATTTTTCACTTTTTGTACATTTTCCAAAAATTTGTTGACAATTGTTATCTTTAAATGGTGCAAAATTGGAAAATTTTCATTTACACAAAATTGTATATATTATAAAAAATTTAAAGTTATAACTAGGAAAAAAATTCCATGATTGTTGTTTCGAAATAGTGGATTTTGCCCTTTTTCCTTAGCTTCACCCCAAACACTTTGGGATCCAACCAAACATTTAACTGGGTTTTTCATGCCTGCCCCTATTCCTTATTATCTAAAAGTCATTATAAATAAACTCATTGTTAGGAAGTACTATCCCGCTTTTGGGAACTGCTATTTCAATTTTTTAGATTTGAGAACCAAATCTCCAAGTGTATCCTCAATAATAATTTTATGCACCCCATTACTATGGCTCTCCACAAAAAATCTCAACTAAATTAGAGTTTTATCCTAATATTTTGTCTCCATTTCTTTTTAATAAATTATTTTTCTCTCTCTATTGATGTGGTACGTTATGTATCACATGCTTATGTGGTGCTTAAAATGGAGTCTATGTGTCTTTTTTATGGACCTACCATGTCATCCTCTAATTATTTCATGTACCCTAATTGCATAGGGTTAACGTGATTTTGGACCATTGATCTCAAACTCATGGGAAAAATCTTAACTTCGTGGAAAAAGGAACACTTAATCTTCATGATAGAATATGGGTCATTGATCATGATTTGAAAATAAATCTAGATCATCCATGACACTCCACTTCTTGAAACCTTTTCCCATAATATATCCACCATAAATATCCAAGTGCCAACAAAATCTTAGTTGTTCACAACATTTATTTCTCTCTCCTCTAGATTTTTTTTGTCCATCGTGATAAGATTTTAATTATAGATACCTTTTCCCAAAAATAATCTATACCGTTCACAACAAAAGTGTTCTCTCTCCTCAATTCTTTTCCCATACGTTGTGATAAGATATAGGCCATTGATCTATATTTGTTGATGCAATCGATGTCATTCATGACACTTTTGAAGATTCAAGGCCCTTCTCGATTGATCTCTCACAATAAATTCTCAATCATTGATCTATATCCATGGGATGATCCTCCGTCATTTGTGGTAAATTATACCTTTAGGCCTCCTCTCTCTTAAATTTCCCACGAGATCTTATGGATTGTTTATCAAAATGGGTGGATGTAATCATGGTCATTCACGACTTTTCCCAACTTTGCTCTCCCTATTGAACTTCAAACCCATTAAATCCCACAAACCATTAATCTCACTTGGACGATTAAATTTTAGCTATTTGTGGTATATCACAACCTCACTACTCATGATGTTGGAACCTAAGGTTATGTTGTTTTATCACAACTATAGATCTTCTAGAGATAATCAACTAAAGGATTGACTAAGAAAAAATAGCTAATCATGTGGCCAACCAAAGGATTGGCTAAGAAAAAAAGCCAATCATGTGGTCAAATAGTGAAGTAATTAACTTTATAGTCATTGAGCTGCCAACCAGTTGATAAGTAACTGACTAATAGACATTCAGTTGACTGGTTAACTAGTAAGACCACTGGTTGAGTGGACCTGGACCCCATTAGACAGTCGGGTTGACTTAAATAGTCCATTAGTCAATGAGAATTAGGTTGACTAGAACAATCAACTAGCTAATGAAAAAATTCAGATTCCACATAAAATAGTTAGAATTGTTGATGCTTGTTTGTGGAACGAATGCTCCACAATTCAAGGAGTTTGGTTAGATTTGGAAATAATAAATAAAGGACCCTATGGGTCAAATACATTATGGTGTATCCAATTCAATACTGAATCATTATCATACATTGTAGTATACCTAGGGGGGATAATATGGGGTACAAAGGGAGGTGCCCAAGGGAATAATGGAATAATGGGATAATGGGATGGGCCATAGTAATAAATAAGGTGGTTAACCCGTATCATGTAAGGGACCACAAGTAGTTAGTAATAATGTAATGGGCCCATGGTATTAGATAGATGGTATTGAGGGAACCATGGTAATGACCCATGGTATTAGGACTCATACATAAAATACCATGGTCATTACCATGGTTCCCTCAATACCATCTATCTAATACCATGGGCCCATTACATTATTACTAACTACTTGTGGTCCTTTACATGATACGGGTTAACCACCTTATTTATTACTATGGCCCATCCCATTATTCCATTATTCCCTTGGGTACCTCCCTTTGTACCCCATATTATCCCCCCTAGGTATACTACATACATTGTAATGTTTTGATCACAATGTCATGTGCTTAAGTGTTGTAACAATGTCTTTAGACACCCCCTATCATCTTGAAGCATAATTGTTCTTCTATTTACTAAGTTCTTTTAATTTTGTTTTCTATTCTTTGTTTAGATTCAATCCCCAAAACATGAAGCTTACAAAACACCACAATAAGCTTTGCATTGTTGATATAAAGTGGTGGATCTAATTTTGGATATTTGTAGCAAAACACTCGCTCATAAGGTAGGCGCAAGTGGAATATCATGAATCTTGTCTACATTAATCTCCATAAATTTCATCCATTTATTTTTCCTTAGGCCAAATAGATGTCTATCGTTTACCTCTCTTTCCATTGATACGGTCATGAAAATAAAGAACCATGGGTGAGTGCATTTATCCAGATATGAAATTAAGCATGCCCTATTCACCCAAACTTATTCTACAATCCTTCTAACAATGTATATATTCTCATTTTGACCATAAATAACGACAAAGTATGTCACAAATACCTTAAAAACTACCCCAATTCGAACCCAATGTTCACTAGGATCCTCATGAATTCACATTCATTGCATTTCCATAACTTGTTCATAGGCTTGATCATCAATCCAACTTGTAGATGTGGTCAAATAAGCTTTACTTCTTGGATGAATATAACATTTATCCGATATTCTCACTGACATATTGTTAGCCACATGTCTTGCAACTTGTGTATTTCCCCACAATTCCACATGCTTGGAATATAGCCTTTAACCTCAGAGACGACTATAGGATCATTTCATAGCTCGATTTTCTCAATACGTAAAATATTTCACACCCAATAGATTTTAATTGTTACATCTTATTAATAAGCTACACAAAAATACAATTGGATTTGGTCATCAATTCCTTATAATTATATTAGATTCACTCCACAAGTAAGTCAACAAGCATATTGTTATCCTATATTATAGATAATAATCATTAACTCCTCATTATGGTCATTTAGTAAACAAGATCAACATAGTGTCAATTGAGGCTTTTTGTAAATCAATTGGCATGCAACTACAAATTTCATGTTAAACACTTCAATTTTCTACCCAATATACCCTTGTGTTGTAACATGATATCTAATACCACTTTGTGGCATCCCTAGATCTCTTCCTTATCCATACAACACTCCTTACAAATTTAAGGATGAATTTAACCTCTAACAACTATGAATTATAGAATTCATACACAAATATAAAATAAAAATAGAAATAACAATGCATATTCCAAATTCTTTCACTGTCAATTAAACTCAATGCATCAATGAAACATAAAAACATTGCACAAGACAACCATGAATATTTATATGAAAATAAAGCAATGCCTGCTAAACTGGTCGTTGAGGAGTGATTTTGCACTAAGTGGTAGAAATTAGTTATGCATCCCACCCCCAAGCTAGACCATGATACCGCCAAGGTGAAGGAATATCATATGAGGTTTCAAACTCACTCAACTAACCCATTACTCTCATGAAAATCCATTTTCCCACTATAAATCTCTTGAGGCCCTCTTCGAACAACCAAACCAACCATGGAACTCTCTTCCGCTATACCACACAACATAAGGAAGACTTACTTTTTCTTTGATTAACAACCTCTCAAAGCGCCCTTCCACGTTAGTGCTCTTTAATGTGTGTAGAGATATCCAATATGTTTTTTGCTTTCTAATAATAACTTGGAACAAAAAATTCGACTGGAGTGGTTTGACCTAGTAGCGAAACCCTAGTTCGCTGCCTGCGCTTCGGTGCCTGTGCCCTAGGCCCCCCTGCCCTCCAGCCCTGAGGCCTTGGGCTTGCTTTCCTGCGCTTTTCAGCTAAGAGCCTGCTGTGTGGCTCGTTTGCCACTGGGAGGAGTTCGCGTCCATGGAGGTCCCGGGCTCGCCCCAGGCAGCCCCCCTCCCCCCTCCTCTGCCTTCTTCTTCTGCCAAAGCCTTCTCTTAGCTCTTGGTTGGTTTGTCGCAAAAGAAAAAGAATGAAGCTGCCAAATTCGTCAAGAGGCTCGAAGATATTCCTGAAATCTCCCTGCCGCCAGAGACTCCGATCCAAGTCGCCCTATCCTTGGCTTAGCAGGCACTTATCTGTCAATTCACCAGACTATGGCCTTCTCCTAAGACCACTGAGAACTGGGTCAACAAGAACTGGGCTCCTTTGATCAAGAATAACGTCACATCTTATTTCTTACGATGAGGGTTTTTTCTCTTCGAATTCACCTCTAAGGAAGAAAAGGATCTAATCTTTGAGAGTGGCCCCTATTTCATGGGCTCCTAGGGCCTCTATCTCAACAAATGGACGCCGGATTTCGACCCTGCAGTTGACGTTCCTACGACTGTTCCAGTGTGGGTCAGGCTTCCAAATCTCCCAGTGCATTGCTGGAACTGGGACTCGTTGAAGCACATCAGCAACGCCCTTGGGAAATTCATAGACCGCGCAAACAACGAAGATCAATATGACTCTGCCCGAATCTGTGTAGAAGTAGATCTAGAGGTGGGAATCCCGGAAGCCATCAAAATCAAAGTAGGAATCTGGACTCATTTACAAAAGCTTGACTATGAGCAGTTGCCCTTCAAGTGCCGAAAATGCCATGTCTACAGCCACTTTGCTAGAGGATGCCCAACCAATGATGATCCAAATAAGGGTAAAGAAGAAGGTTGGAATTAGGTCAAGCGTGCCAAGAAAGCCCAAAAGCATGTTGGTACAACCGAAAGAGGCCCTCAGCAAGCCCCTCCTCAGCAACCCCTTGTATGAATGGAGCAAGAAAATAAATTCGCCCCTCTAAGTTCACAAATAGAGGAAACACAGGAAGCATATATCCAAAAATCAACCCCCCTCACAACCGATACCCCCTCATCTCCCAAGGGGGCAAGCCTTGCTGAGAGTTCCAAAGGAAACACTGTAGAAGTCGAGGAAGTTGAGCAAGAATCTGAAGGCTCAAAGGAAGAAGGCGAAATAGAGAATCACAAGCCTTGACAAGGAGATCCACAAGAGGCCGCAAAACACATCGGGAAAAAAGAGAGCCGAAAACTTTCAAAGACAAGCTCCAAGGCAGCCAACCAACTTTTGAGAAGTTATTAGCGACAAAATCTAAGATGGCGATAAATTAGCCCCAAGGCTCCGAGGGAGCCAACCAGAAATACAAATGATGAAGATTGTCTCCTGGAACTGTAGAGGTATGGGGAGCAGAATCAAAGAAGAAGCCATCAGAAGTTTAATCAGGATAGAAGCTCCAGACATACTTCTCATCCAGGAGACCAAACTGGAGGAATCCACCTTCCTTCAGGTAAGTAAGAAACTCTGGAATAAATGTGAGGCGAAAGCAATCTCAGCCCGAGGGGCTTCCGGTGGGGTGGGCACCCTTTGGAACACTAACAAATTCTCAGTCATTTCTGAGACCCTCAACTCTCATTGGTTGTTCTTAAAATTGCAGCATGTAGAAACAAATCAGATTTTTAGTCTCTTCAACGTGTACGTTCCTGTGAACGCCGAGGAAAAAAAGGCCTGCTGGGACTCCTTAAGAAACCAAGCAGATCTAATTAATCTCGAGAATATCATCATTGTCGGAGACCTCAACCTCACTCTCTTGTCAGCAGACAAGAGAGGAGGCAGCGTTGTTCGTGATCCGGCTAGGGAATGGGCAGAGGACCTTATGCAGGATTGGGACCTACTGGACATCAAGCCAACCTCAGGCAAGTTCACTTGGACTAATAAAAGAATTGGTCCTGGCCACATAGCTGCCAGGTTGGACAGATTCTTTATTCAAAGCTCTTTTCTTCTTCTTGGATTAGAGGCTAGAGTCCATATTCTCCCTTGCAGTACTTCAGATCATAAACCCATCAAGCTGGAACTTGTGTTTCAGCTTGATCTTGGACCTATTCCCTTCAGATTTAGCCCACTCTGGGCTAAGGAATTGGACTTCATGCAATTAATTAAGGGCGTTTGGTTGTAGCTGGTCAAAGGTTCCCCCTTTTTCGTCTGGGAAGAGAAGCTCAGAAGAGTGAAAAGGGCATTGAAAAGCTGGGTCAAATCTCTGCCCAATCCAACCAACAAAAGAAAAATATTCAATGCACTCTGGAAATTCACCGTCTTCAAGATGAAACCGCTGACATAACAAAAGAGATTCTAGATAAAGAAGCTTTGTTTCAGCAAAACTATCACAAGGCTTGTCTAGCTGAGGAAGAATACTAGAGACTTAAGTCTCGTAGTCTCTGGCTTAAAGCAGGGGACAAGAATTCTTCTTTCTTTCACAAACAAGCTTAGGCCAGGAAATGTACCAATTCCATTTCCGAAATCAAAGATGGTTCTATCATTCACAAGGATAATGCAAACATCAAAAAAGCAGCCTCCCTTCATTTTAAAAGCCTGTATAGTGAAGATATAATTCTGGATCAAAATTCCGATATGATGGACGTGGTCCCCTCCTTGATTTCTGCTGAAATGAATCACCTCCTTGAAGCTAAAGTCACCAAGAATGAAGTCAAGGATGCCCTTTTTTCCATGGACCCAGAAAAAGCCCCTGGGCTGGATGGATTCTCAGCCAGATTCCTCCAAATTTGCTGGCCTATTGTGGAAAAAGATCTCTACAAAATGGTTCTAAAATCCCAAGTTTGCCAGAAAATCGGAGGCAACACAAACTCTGCTTTTCTTGCTCTCATTCCCAAAGAGAAGGGGGCCAACTCCTTTAACAGGTTTCGCCTGATTTCGCTCTGCAATATTGGTTACAAATTGATCACCAAAGTCATCGCTAATAGACTGAAGCCCATCCTCCCCAAAATCATACCGGAAAGCCAAGGAGGCTTCATCCAAGGTAGACAGATTGTGGACAATTTCATTCTGGTCCAAGAGGCAATCCACTCAAGCCTGAGGCACAATGAAAAAGGTATGGTTGTCAAACTTGATTTAGCAAATGCTTTCGATAGAGTTAGGCATAGCTTTCTGCTGAAAGTATTACACAAGCTTGGATTTGGAGAGAATTTTATAAATTGGATTCGGGCTTGCATCTCGGAGCCTTGGATTGCCCCTTTAGTAAATGGCAGAGCTACTGATTTTTTCAAAGCCATGAGAGGGCTCAAGCAGGGGTGCCCTCTCTCACCCCTTCTATTTGTTCTTCAAGCCTCTGTCCTCAGTTTCTACCTAGATAAAAAAAAAGGGCAGATCAAGATATCGCTGGACTCTGTATTGCAAGAGGTGTTAAAAACATAAATCATGCCCTCTTTGTGGATGACACCTTGTTATTGGGAGCAACTTCTGTGCTTATGACCTCCAGATTTAAAAGAGCTTTGGACGAGTTTTGCATGGTTTTGGGAAGCAGTGTAAACAATGGCAAATGTCATATCTATTGCTGGAACACCACTTCCAGCTTGCTTAACTCCATTTCCAGAACCTTTGGTTTCGCCGCATCCTCAAACTAGACTTCCTTCAAGTACTTGGGCCTCCCGGTTTTCCTCAAAAGAGCCTACAACAGAGATTGGCTCCCCCAATTGGAGAAATAAAAGAACAAGTTGCTTGCTTGGGGCTTTTCCTGGCTTAACATTGATGGTAAGTCTGTCCTCATTAAATCTGTTCTTTCTAGTCTTCCCTTATTTCAGTTTTCTGTCCTTCTTGCTCGCTATGGTATTCTCAGATTAATGTACGAGATCATTCAGAAACTTTTTTGGAAGGGGGGCAAGTAGAATGAGAAAAAGATTTCACTAGTTAGCTGGGAATCCATCTCCAAACCGCTGTTGGAAGGAGGCTTAAATTTCAAAAACCTTAGCTATCATAATATTGCAATGGGAGCTAAATTAATCTGGAGAATTATTGCTCCTAATCCCAGCTGGGCGCAACTAGCTCTTTGGAAAAAATATTTCAAAGGCCAACGTTCTCGCTGCGTAGATCACCCTAGGATGCATCCAAATACACCCTTTCTGAGGCTTTGCAATAGAGCTTGCTCTCTCATCAACGCTCATGCCTTCTGGGATCCCGGTAATGGAAAAAGGATCAATCTTTGGACAGACAAAATATTGAACAATGAGCCGCTGGGAGACTGTCGTTCGCTTCAAGCACTGCGTAGATGGATGAATGAGGCTAGAATGCATACTCTGTGGGACATTTTAGTTTGGCAGAATTCACGCTGGCTGGTGGGAATCTTCAAACGCCCCCAGATTTATCTATGGAGCATGAGATCCTGCTTTCCAAGCTCCATGAATTGGCTCCATCGCTGGATCGAAAATGAGACTCAGGAGGATGGGGTACATTGGCTAGTGGATACACCATTGCTCAAGGTTATGCCAAGTTGTGTGAGCACCCTCACGTGGCAACGAACCTTGAGCCATGGAAAGGGATTGACATTATCCCTCCTTTCCTAAAATTGATTTCTTCAACTGGCTGCTATGTCACTCCAAAATCTTGACTGATGAAAATCTTCAGAAGTGTGGTTTCCACAGTCCTTCAAGGTGCAGCCTTTGTAAGGTAAATCAGGAAAGAGTCATTCATCTAATGCTTAAATGCACCTTCACTTTGCACATTTGGATGGAAAACCCTGGGAACTTTGAGTTCTAGTTTCGCGTTGCCTTCCTCCATTCCCGAACTTTTTGCTAAATGGCTGCAAAGGTATCCTAGACCTCCCCCAAAAAACAAAATTATCAGAGCTGCTTGGTCTGCTCTTCCTAAAATAATCTGTTGGCAGGTTTGGCTTGAGCGAAATAAAAGAATTTTCAGAAACTACGAACAGGATGCCAAGCTTGTGGTAGTTAAGATTAAATGCCAGCTAAAAGAGTGTCTGAGAGACCATAAAGATGATTTAAATCTCAGCCAGCAAGATATAAATTGGGGCTCCTCTCTCAATCTTCAGTTCCAAAATATTGCAAATAGTATCACCCTCCCCAAAGATTGGCAAATAAGAGTTTCAACAAAATAATTCCAGGATTGGAATACAAAACAGCAGAGATACTCTCTCTTTTTTGATGGGGCTGCAAAGGCCAATCCTGGAAGAGCTGGCGCAGGAGGC